>PVKU01005908.1:0-114074 GCA_004027475.1 Anoura caudifer | reverse complement strand
ACGGCCCTTTTCACAGATCACATTGACAAAATTAAAACTCCGATAAGATCAGAAGTCGGTTAGGATGTGGGGAAGTCGCTACTCTCACGCTGCCCATGGAGGGTGAGCGGGCCAGCCCCGCATGGGAAGGCAGTCCCACATACCCCTGAACAGGCACGCGTCTCGCCCAGCGCCTCCGCGTTCCCTCCTCCGCTGCTTCCGCGGGAAGGGGTCGCACCTGGCCCTAGCATCCGTACAGGGCTGTGCGTTGCGTTAGCAACCGGACAAAAAACAACAGCAGGAACCTTATCCCCATCCTGCAGGGATGCAAATGAACTACAGATGCCCCCCACAGGTCAGAATCCTACGCCGCATTTTCAAAGATAAGTGGGGGGGCTCTGCAAGTTTCGGCAGGGAGAGCATCCCGAGACCTGCTGCGGACTCTGTAAAAGCCCGGCGAAGAGCCGTGTGTCCCTACGGTGTTGCGTATGGGGAACCCTACAGATTTCTGAGGAACCAAAGCAATAATGGCAGTTACATCTTAGAACGAATCAGGATGAGGCGATGCCCAAAGATTGCCCTTTATCTGTAGAGTTTCAATTTCTTGCTTAGAGGATATATTTACATATTCCCTGTGTAATGAAGCACATCGTTTTTTCCTTAAAGAGGGTTTCACTCTATAGAAAGGAAGCACATGAGCTCCAGCCACCAAATACTAGCAGAGCCCTCTGAGTCCCCTCTCACATTTCTTCCTCCCTTTATCTCCCCAAGACCTTGGTGCCCCGAGCTCTCACCTGCCCCAGGGCTTGGAGGGCTGAGGGGGTGGCCGTAGGGTGGTTCTAGTCTAGCCAGAGTCTCTGTCCTATTGTACTGTCAGCAGCCCCTTCTGCCCTCTGTTGGGAGGGGGTTGTCTCACATTGTCCCAATGAAGAGGGATGGGGGCGCCTGCTTGTCCCCCTTTTCCCACCCACACCCTCCCTCCTCTGCCTGAGCCTACCCAACTACTCTCTACCCACTGACCGAGGATTCAAAAGAATATCGCTGGCCCCTCCTTCCCTCCCTAGACCTTCTCCAGCCAGTGACCAGTTTAGGGACCAGGGAGGTGTAGCAGGGAGAGCCCAAACCCCAACCTCTCCTCGCCAAGGGAAGGCCCCTCCTGGCCGGCCCAGACCCCGGGGGTACCTCACCTGGTCTGCCCAGGACCCCCATCCACAGACAGCCCCATCTCCTGCAGGCAGTCCCCTGAGCTCAGTGAAGGATAAATAGGTGAAAAATCCCTGTTTCTGCCAGGGCGGGGACAGGAGCCCCGCTAGCCTGCCAGCCACCCTCCGACCTACAACACTTGCATTTTCTGGTCCCCCACCCCCGCTTGTCACCTGCGCCCCCTCACTCTAGCTGAGCAGGGAATGAGGCAGGGGCATCCCTCTCCTCCCCTGCATCCCACGTGCCCCACACTCCCAAGGGCTCAGGGCAGTGGTGGGAGGGAGGGGAGTCTGGGCCGCTGGACTCCCCAGGCCCCCGACACCCCCTTACCTGCGGGAAGGCTCGGAGCGCCCCCAGGAGCAGCAGCGCTGGCACAGCACGGAGGGCGTACATCCTGGCAGCAGAGGGCTGAGTGCTCTGCTCAGCTCAACCAGGCAGCCCGCCGGCAGACCGGCTGCGCACCTCGCTGGTGAATTCAGCCTCAACTCTTCCCTCTCTCTGCCTCCCAGAGGGAGGCGCAGCGGGTAACCCAGAAACTGCTTCAAAGAATGGACCTCTGGCAGCTGAAGAAAAAAAAGGGGGGGACAGACACGTGCGGAGATGACTCAGAACAAGTCACACACCCCTTTTGCTCTTTGAATAGCTCGCCCTGGATTTGTAGAAGGGGTAGGGATGTCCCCAGTTAAAGGAGAGAGGAGGGGGGCAGGAAAGGCAGCTCCCACCCCTGGAGGGAGGAACTCACAGGAGATTCTCCAGCTGGTCCCGAAGGTCAAGGAAAAGCAAAACCTGAGTAGGTCCTTGTTCCTGACACTCTGACCCACTCAGACCTTCTGACCTGCTCTGGAGATTGTTTGGAAGAGACGCTGGAGTAGGAGGACTGCAGAGAAAGCCACCACCAATCACTCATCCCCATTCATACATTTTCACTGTACGATGAATCAGTTAGGTGGATGATAGAAGGATGGGGAGGTGGGTGGACAAGGGGATAAATGGATGGGTTGGGGGGTGAGTGGTTGGATGGGTAGATGGGTGGTGGGGGATGGGCAGGTTGATGGAGGGGTGGATGGATGGCTGGGGTGGGTGGGCGGGTGTATGGATGGGTGGTTAGCGTATGGGTGGTTGATCGGATGGGTGGGTGGATTGATAGGCAGATGGGGTAGGTGGGTGGATAGATGGGTGGTGAGTGGGTAGGTGGATGGATAATGGGTGAGTGGATGAGTGGATAGGTGGTGGGTGGATGGATGGGTGGATGGTTGGATAGGTGGATTGATAAGTGGGTGGGGTAGGTGGGTGGATAGATGGGTGGTGGGTGGGTGGATGGATGGATGAATGGGTAGGTGGGTGCATGGATGGGTGGTTAGTAGATGGGTGGTTAAGGGAATGGGTGGGTGGATACTTAGGTAGATGGGGTAGGTGGTTGGGTAGATGGGTGCTGAGTAGGTAGGTGGGTAGATAATGGGTGGGTGGGTGAGTGGATAGGTGGTGGGTGGATGGATGGGTGGGTGGTTGGGGTGAGTGGGCAAGTGAGGGGCTGACAAGTGGGGGTGTGGGCAGAAGATTGAACACACAGGTGGACTGACTATTGGAGGGACTGGATGGAGAAAAGAAGGGAACATTTGGTTATCAGTTCACAGGTGTTTCCCTGCCCCCTGGAGTTTTCTGCCTAGAGTAGGAGGCTACTGGTCTTAACCTGAAAGAAAGACACTACACACACCTCATTGGAACTCAGTTCTCATCGGCAGCAGGATGGCTTTCCCTACCGGTGCTTCTCTGTCCCATGGGCTGTCTGAGCCTTTCCTTCTGCACTACGCACATACTCACTGGGGTCCGAGAAGGCTGCAGGTCAAGGGCTCATTTGCTGGTCTTGTGCTTGTTTTGTTCAGATGTGTAGAAACTGAGGCTCAGAAACAGGAAGTCAGTTGCAGGCGCTCTGACACCTTTGCCTGTGCCCAGCATGGCCCAGGGACCCTTGGGACTGTGTGCCTCAGTCTGTCCTGCACGGTGTCTTGACAGGCCCCCATCTTGTCAACCTGGCCCATTGGTGGTTGCCGCCTACCAGGGTCCTCCCAGCCACATCTCTATACCTGCCCACGCCCTGCCCACGCCCTCCTGGAGCTCCTGAATTCCACTTGGAGAGACTGCCCCAGCTGGGTGCCCTCCCAGGAGACCCACCTCTGGACTCTCCCCTGGGGGCACCAGGCCTGAGATGTTGAGCTCGGACTATGTTTTTAGCTTTGTTTTTTTGTTTGTTTGTTTGTTTATTTTGTTTTTCAATTTAGAGAGAGGGGAAGGTTGGGAGAAAGAGAGGGAGAGAAACATCAATGTGAGAGAGAAACATCAATCGGTTGCCTTTTGCACATACCCCAAGTGGGGACCCACAACCCAGGCATGTGCCATGACTAGGAATTGAACCAGTGACCTCTTGCCTTGTGGGATTATGCCAAACCACTGAGAGACACTGTCCAGGGTGAGCTGGCACTATCCTAAACAATGAAGCAAACGATGATGGAAGTGACCCCGCCTGGTGTTCACAGAACCAGGCCGGAGGAGGGGCAACCCAGGATGCCTGCTTCCCAGACCAGAACTTTCCACCACAGAACTGCCGGTGCTCGGAATAAATGTGCGCTTGTCCAAGGCAGGGGCACCACCAAACGGCATCTGGGTGGCCGACACAAGGGGAAATGCAAATTAACATTAATTACACCGTTTAAAAGTTCCATCTTTCTAGCAATTGAAGAGATGCAAATTAAAACAATCTTTGATCCTGTTAAGACATTAAATCATCAGGGTTTTGTTTTTTTTTTTTTCTTTATAGAAACAACTTTGGTAAAATCCCGCCCCAAAGTGAGACGTACACTCACACTTTGCTGGTAAATGCTGCAGCCCTTTTCAGAAAGCAACCGGCAGTTCTTAGCAAAGTCCCCCTGACCACCCACAAAACAAAGTGTTTACGACTCATGGTTCAGTAATTCACCCTGGTAAAGAAAAACTAAGGAAGAAGTTCAACTGGAAAAAGAAAACTATAAACACAGTAATGTTTCCTAAAGTGCTATTTATATATTTTTTGGAAAATACCCCAAGAATCACAACAAGAATAGTTAAGTAAAAAGGGGTATATCCCTTTAATGGAATACTGCACATCCACTAAAAATGGTCTTTATAACAATGGACACATGTCCCTCCCTTCTGTCCTCCCCTCCTATGGGCTTCTAAAGGGGCCGTTCGCCAAGCCTCCTCCAGATAGAACCCTTGCAGAGGAATGGTGGGGGCAGGGAGGCCGGGGTTAGGGTTCTCATCACCTGAAAAATCATAGTATTAACTTTTTTCCCCTCACCCGAGGACATTTTTTCATCTCTTTTAGAGAGAGAGGAAAGAAGAGAGAAAGAGAAACATGGATGTGAGAGAAACATTGATTGATTACCCCGCCCCAACCAGGGTTTGAACCCGCAGCCTAAGCATGTGCCCTGACTGGGAATCAAACCTGCAGCCTTTTGGTGTCCTGGACTACGTTCCAACCAACTGAGCCACACCGGTAAGGGCATATAGTATCGACTTAATGGTAATAATAATAGAGGCCTTTGAGTGCTTACTTTACGCTAAGAGTTTCCAGCCATCCGCTTCTTAAACCCTCGGGGAAACTCCCTGGAGAACATCCTACTTTTGTGTCCATTCTGCAGGTGAGAAGCTGAGGCCCAGAGCAGCAGCCCAACTAGGTCCCCTAGAGCCAGTGAACTCAAGGCCCTCCCCAGCCTAGCTTCACTTTCAGCCCTTCCCCAGCGACAGCCCCGCGCCCTGCGTGCGCCCTGAAGCCTCTGCCCACACGGGTCGTCCACAGAGAACTCGCCTCAGACTCCCGTTTATCATCAGAACCTGCCCCAACACCACGTCCTCCTTGCTGCCTTCCTGGCACTGGCCCCCCCTCCCCCAGATGCCTTCCCAGTCAGAAAGGCGAAATGTTTCGGTTGTTCTCTGAAGCTCCGTTCCAGAGCTGATGTCACTGGGTCCTGGCGGCGATGACTGGCTTGTGCATCCATCTGCCCCCAGGAAACCATGGGCACCTGCGGCACCTGGAGAAACAGGAGGCCTGGGAGCCCGAGGCAGCCTGGCATGCAGCTGGGAGCCTGTGGGCTGGATCCCGGGAAGGTGCCTCTGCTGTAGAAAGTGCAGAAGCCTAGAAAAATGGCAGCTTGTCGGATTCTAAAGAGAAGGCCCTGGATGGAGGTGACTCAGGTTGCAGTGCCTTCTGCAGGTTTCAGGCATTCTTGAACCCCCAATGCTTGTGAAAGTGCTTTGAAGAGCCAGGAGGGGAAGTCCCTAGGCCCCCGTGAGGCTCAGCAGCAGGCCCTGTTGTGGGATCGCAGGGGGTCAAAGGCCCCAGCCAGGGCAAGCTGCGGGAGCCAAGCTGCCCGCCTGCAGGAGGTGAGCAGGTGAGCAGCGCTCTCAGAGGAAGGGGGTGGAAGGCAGGTGCACCAGAAAGCTCGCCAAAGGGAACTGGGAACCTATGTCACCAAAAGGATGCTGAGCAAGACACCAGGCTCAGACTTGGTTCAGGAAACTCAGGGACTTCCCCAACAGCTGGGAACCCCAGCCCCAAATGGCCCCAAAATACCCTCAGCCGATAAAGGGATTCTTTCTGCTGCAGGCAGCCGCGGACAGGTAGGAGGCTGAAAACCGGAGGGGGAAAGCCTGCATCCTTCTGCTCTGATCGGCCCGGTACTTTTCGGAGAACCTTTCCCAAGAGGCTGGATGAAAGCAGGACTCTTCCTCAGGGGGCCTCTCTAACTCAAGCCCCCCAAACTCTCCCCTCTCGAGGCCCAGGACACCAGCTGGATTCTGTCACTCAGCTCTGGTCCCTAGGACAGTGATGAGAAGTGGCCACTGAAGGCCGGCATCAGGGAATTCACTCCTCAGAGCCGGGAAGGAGCAAATGTTTGGAGCTCCCGGCTGCCTGGGTGAACCCCAGCAACACATCGCCACAAATACAACACCCAGGCAGGCCCTTGGCGGGACGTTGAAGCCTGGCAACAAGATTTCAAGTCAGTATCGCTATCTAGACTTCACAGATGAACACACTGAGGCTCAGGGTAGTTAAAGGAACTTGCCTGAGGTCACACAGCTTGAGAGTGGCAAGGCTGGGATTTGGCTCCGAACCTGCCTGACCTTCAAGCCTCAAGTGCCTTCTCTTTCCTAGCCAGGCCTCTGCTGCCCTGGCTCTTCTCCGAAGAAAGACAAGTGATGTAGGTGTCCTGGCCTGGCCACGTGACTGTGGGCTAGTTGCTTCTCTTCTCTGAGTGTATTAGTTGTCTGAACTTGGCAGCTTAAAGCAACAAGAAACATTACGTCCCCTGTATCTGTGGGTCAGCCATTCGGGAAAGGCTGGACAGGGTGACCCTGGCTTGGGGTCTGCCATCAGGTAGCAATCAAAATGTCAGCTGGGGCTGTCGTCATCTGCAGGCTCGCCGGGGGCTGAGGACCTGCTTCCAAAGTGAGCCCCTCGGCCGCTGGGGCCGGAAGCTGGTGAGTGTCCTCCAGAGAGGCAGCAGGCCTCCTCTGGAGCCGGCGAGCCCCGTCGTGCTTTGTGACCAAGCCTCCGAAGTCACACTTTGTCATGTCCACGAGGTGGGTTACACAGCTGGCTCTCCCCAATGTGGGCGGGCACTGCACAGGTGCATGAATACTGGGAGACAGGTGGGGGTCCTTGGGACATAGCTCCCCCCCTGCCACACGTGGGCTTTAACACTACCAGGCAGCTTTCCAGGGCTGCAGTGAGCCCTGAACGAAACAGTGGGCAGCCCTGGTAGGGTGGCCTGGTTGGTTGGAGCGTTGTCCCATACAGCAAGCTGTTGGGGCTCAGTTCCTGGTCAGGGCACATACCTAGGTTGCAGGTTCAATCCCCGGTCAGGGAGCATACACAGACGGCAACTAACTGATGGACGTTTTTCTCTCAC
This sequence comes from Anoura caudifer, assembly GCA_004027475.1. Lineage (NCBI taxonomy): Eukaryota > Metazoa > Chordata > Mammalia > Chiroptera > Phyllostomidae > Anoura > Anoura caudifer. The sequence goes on along the minus strand of PVKU01005908.1, from coordinate 106,944 downwards.
ATCGATGTCTCTCTCTCTCCCCCTTCCTCTCTCTCTACAAACAATAAACATATCCTTAGGTGAGGATTAAAAATATACACATAAAAATAATAATAAAAAAATAAAACAGTAGACAGACAAAGCTCTTTAAAGGGCTTAGCTGCCCTTCGCTCCACCCCCACAGGGCAGCCAGCCCCCTGCTCCGGCCCTGGACCTCTCCATTCAGGACCACAGCTCGAACGCTCAGAGCCTGGGGGTCCCCTTCTCAGGGGACAAATGTGCCATGGCATTCACTGGCAGGCAAGAACCGTGGGGGTCAAAGGTCTTTCCCAGCCATCAGGTGAGGCCAGCAGGTGACCATCTCCTGTCCAGCTTGCTGGTCACATGGCCACCGCTGGGACATGCCCCCCCCCCCAAGCCTCTGGCACTGCGTGTGGGCTCCATTGTGCTCCAGCTCAGCAGGTGGCAGCTCTGGGTGTGCGAAGAGCAGACAGCAGACGGAGAGTCAGGAGCCTGGGCTGGGGCCCCGGTCTGCAAACGGCCATGTGACTCCCCTATCCAGGCCTCAGTACCTTGACTTATAAAATCCGGGGCTGGGACTTGATGTCTGAGGCTCCAGGGAGAGTCGGATGGGTAGGAGGTGTGGAGATGTGCTTCCTGTGTGCAGCCTCGGGACACTTCCTTCCAGCTCTGTTCCTCGGGGCTGTCACAGGCCCCAGAACCATACAGGGTCAACTCCTGTCTCTGCCACTTACTAGCTGTGTGGATTTAGGCAAGTTACTCACCCTCTCTGAGCCTCAGTCTCTTCACCTATAAAATGGGAACAATGATCCCTGTGGCAAAGGGCGGCAGTGAGGATGAGACAGGTGAATGTGGATAACACCATGGGGGAGCCCTGCTCTCCCAGGCTGAACCCCAGGAGGCTGTTAACCCTCCCAAGCTCCTGGGACTTGTAACTGGGAGAAATTTCCAGTTGTTTCCACTAACCAATATTTCCTCCCACCTTCCGGAGACACGCGGAGGAGTAAGCTAAGACCAGAGAGGGAAAGAGACTTGGCCAAGGCCCAGAGCATGGTGGGGTTGACCCCACGGGCCCGACTCCCCACCATGGAGTCCCTGTCTCCCCCCAGACCTTCCTGCTTGCGGGGCCGTTGTGAGTGGAGTGAGTCATTTAGATGCTCAGGAAACCAAGCCTAGTCCAATATTAATCACAGAACCAGAGGTATTGAGCACAAAAACAGAAAAGAAAAGAAAAAAAAAACAAAACCAGAAGCAACCGAGGGAGACGGCAGCTGTCAAGGGCAGCCTATGTCCCGGGCGTTGTCTGTGCAGGGAGGTCCCTGACCCTATGCACACGGACAGGAGGGCCTGGGGCAGCCCCTTAAGAAAGAAAGAAGAACCAGCCCTGGCCCAGTAGCTCAGCTGGTTAGAGCATCGCCCCAATAGGCCGAGAGTTCAATCCCCAGTCAGGGCTTGAACTAAAAAATCAACCAGTGAATACATAAATAACTGGAACAACAAATCAGTGTTTTTCTCTCCCTCCTTCTCTCTCCACCCCCCCACCCAAACTCTCTAAAAAATCTATTTTAAATAAAGGAATTAAAAAAGGAAAGAGAGAGAGAGAACCATTCCTCGCCAGGCCCTTCCCAACCAGAGGGGCCTCACCCCCCACCCCCTCCATGAGCACTGTCCCCACCTACAGAGAAAAATCAAGGCTGGGGTCTGCTGGCATCTCAGGGCAGGGGGCGGGGGGCAGACACCCCCAGGGCAGGGGTCTTACCCAGTGCAGCTCAGTGTCTGCCCCCAGGGAGGTGTCCAGCAAAAAAATTCAGCATGAATAAGCCAAAGGCACTTATTCAGAGATTCCTGGTACAACAACCCTAAAAAGTTTTTCAATAGCACTTCAACAATTTTTTTGGAAAATCCATGAGAAAACAGATGTTCAGAGAAGTAACCTGAACAAGCCACTCGGTTAGGAAGTCCTAGAGTCACAATTCAAACCCACGTCTGTGACTCTAAAATGAGCCTCTGCCCCCTCCAGGGCTGGAACTTGTGTCCCCACAACCAAGTGACAGTCTGTGCCCCCAGCCCCCCATCTCCCTAGAGCCCGCTCTGGCTCCCGCAGTTGTCGGCTCTAAGGGACTCGCTCTCCGGGAGCGGACTTTGCGTTTCCTATCACCCGTGGGGCCCTGTGCCTGGCAGTCAGGTAGGGAGGGCCTCCCAAGGACCAACCCTGGAAGACGTAAGGGGGCCTGAAGGCACCCTGCCCTGACATGGCGGCTTACAACTCAGAACACTCAAGAAGTTTCACCTTCCTGAAGGCTGAGAACTCAGAACCCCGAGGACATAGAGTGAGGGATGAAGAAAGCTCCTTCCACCGCCTGCCCCTCAGCCTAAAATTCCCCCTCACTCACTCCTTTGGGTGGAGGTATTGAAGGTCCCTGTGAAAATGTAAATCATTTCTGGGGGAAACCAGTGGCTAGTTCATTAGCGAGAGTCACTGCCCCACATGCTGGTTTCTCAGAAGAGCCTGGGTGGAAACCGGGCTCTAGGGCCGGACAGCCAAGTGTGGCGGGGCTGCTCATGCACTGGTCACAGGGTGTGGGGGGCACTCAGAGTCAGCCCCTGACTTCGCACCCCAGGCACCCAAGGCCCCCAGCTGGGGCTCCTGCTCCCTCCCTTATCCCCTGTCACTGTCCCCACTGGCCCCCTCCCTGCCCCTTCTGGAGCCACCAAGCTTGTCCCTGCCCCAGCGCATTGTACTTGCCCACCCCTCTGTCTGAAATCCTATCCCCCCAGCTCTTCCAAGTGCACCCCCTCCCAGGAAACTTTGGGGGTGACAGGTATGTTCGTTATCTTGGTGGTGATGGGCGTGTACCTGGGCCATAACTCATCAAGCTGCGCATTGTAAATAGGTCAAGGTCATCCTGTGCTAACTACACCTCAATAAAGCTGTGAAAAAATAAAATAAAATTTAAAAATGCTGCCCCTCCTTATCTGCAGGCATATTTGGGGGATGACTGGATGACCGAGGCCAGCGCCCCTGAAAGGCATGGCGGCCACCAGTCCTGCCTCCCGAGGCTCCCTCCAGGGGCGCAGCTCAGAGCACTGTTCTGAAAGTGAAACCCAGAGCGGAGCTGTGCCCGCAAGTCCCCGCCATTCTCCGTGCTGTCATTGCAGGCGGGAGGCAGGGGCAACCCAGCTCCTGTTCCCAGCAGGAGCTGCCCATTGGGGTGTGTTCATTCAGAAGATCCTTCTGGGGTTTCCCCCCTCAGCCCATCCACGCCACTGGGGAAAGGTCACTCCCACCCCCAGCACCTCTCTCCAAATTGGAGTCACGAGGTGTTAGGGCCTGGTCAGGCCTGGGGCTCACCAGGCATGAAACTCTCAAGACCTGGGGAAACGGAGGCATGGCCCCGACTCAGCTAGGTCTGGAGACTCATGGGTACCACCTGGGGGCTGGGACCGTGCCTGGGCTGAGAAAAACCCAACAGCCACCACCCACAACCCCGGCCACTCATTTTTAACTAGTTTCTGTTCAGGAAAGACGGGGAGAGTTGAGAGGAATCCAGAGACTCTGTATCCCCTCCACACCCGACAGCCCCTCCCCTACCGACTTACACGGACCCCGAGGCCAGAGTCTGCAGCCAGTTGGTGCAGGGACAGCCCCAGCCCCCACTTCGGACCCCACCAGCCTCTTTGCCACCCCTGGCTTTATCTGCTTATTTGATGGCTTTGGATCATCTGCCTTCCCCAGGGAGCCAAGGCTTGACCCCAGCGTTTCTGAGCCTGCCAAGGGAGGCAGACAGGGCGTCGGAGGGTCTGCTTGTCTGTCATGGCTGCAGAGACTGATGGAAGGTCAGGGGCCTCCGCTTGGTCAGAGCAGTGGGCCCGTTTACATGCTGCACACACACATCCACGGCATGCACCTCCCAGCCTCAGGGCCTGCCAGGCAAACGCCCAGGACAGCTTACCCACCCCCAACCCGGAAACGGCCCTGTGGCTGCTCAGAGGTAGACTGGGAAAATAAACACCTTGGCGAGGGCGAGAAACAGGTGTGTTGTTGACCCGCACCCTCCTCCTGGGGGTCCCTGTGTCCTGGGCTGACACTGACATTTCAAACACCCACTGGTTGGCTGCGATGCCCCAAAGGAAGCAGCCTCACCTTAAGTTCACCTGTGGCCCGAAGTCTGGCCACTCGCTGGTGTCCCACGCTCATGTTCGGTAGCAGTCAGAGCAGCCACTGTCCTGGCTGGGAGGGACCCTGCACAAGGGACGAGGGGCCTTTCTGAGCCACGGCCTCCTAGCTAAGTAGCAGAACTATTATCTACTGCAAGCACAGGTGCCTGCCGCGGGGCTCCCAGCCCCCAAGGTCCCTTCCTTGCTGTGCTCCGGAGGCCGGGATGGGCAGTATGGCGTGTCCAGGAGAGCTGGGTGCCCATGGACGCCTGGAACTCTGCCAGGCCTGCCTCCCACAGGACCCACCCGTGCTGCAGCAGCTAACGCACCTGCAGGACAAAAATGCTTGCATAAAAGGAAGTCTCCACTTGTTTGTGGGTGAGCGGCAGATTGTTATTCATTCATTCATTCAACAAACATTACAGGCGTGTGGGTACAGCCCCTGGGTGAGGTGCTGGGAATATATCAGTGAACTTAATACTCAAAACTCCCTACCTTTGAAGAGTTTCCATTCTAGTGACGGGAAGACAGACAACAAACAAAATCGGGGGGTAAAGTGCACGCACGTAGAAGGGAAGAGGTGCCGCAGAGGAGCACAGGGGCGAGAAGGCACACGGGGTGCTGGGTGGAAGGGTGCAGAGTTCAACAGAATGGGGACCACTAGGGAGCTGTGAGTGGAGAGGCAAGCCCCAACCTGCCGTGCCCCGAAGAGGTCATGGCCGCTCGGAGCAGGAGGGAGCGGTGGGGGAGGGGTGGATCTGGGCGAACGTCAAAGGTACAATGGACAGGATTTGCTGACAGAGGCCTCAAGAACAACTTAGGGGTTTTGGCCTGGGAAACCAGAAGGACGGAGTTGCCTGCAGCTGAGATGGGATAAGGGGGCAATTAATTACCCACCGGTGACCGTGACCATTTGGAGGCAGGGCAGATTCTGCAGAAGCACAAGGCAAAGGCCACCTAACCAGATAGCGATGGGGTGGGTGTGGTGGTCAGAGAGGGCTTCCCTGAGGAGGTGACCGATGAGCTGAGACCTGGAGGCAGAGGGGGCTGGGGAGAAAGGACAAGCAGGAAGATCTGAATGAATGCGATGGGGGGGAACTTCCAGCAGCCCCAAGGGGCGAGAGTGTTGTTGAAGGCGAGGGCAGAGCGTGCCCCAGGAGGCCAGAGGTGGGCAGGATGGTGGGGGCTGCTTACTCAGCACCCAGAAGGAAGGAGGCTTGGCCCTGGAGCAGCCCAATCAGACCGAGAAATGGAGATGGGTAATAAATAGCCACGGATGAGTCATCTCAAGCCCCCAGTTTGAGCCTGCCCTGCAGAGCTCCCTGGCCTGCATCCCTCCGGGGAGGGGCCCCTGATTTCAGAATGACCAGGTCAGGCTGACCTCAGCCCCCAAGGTCCCCCTGGTGGAGGGAGCTCACCCTGCAAAACCTCAGGGCGAAGCAGCTTTTCCTCGAATCAGCTGGTCCCATCTCCTCCCCCAAGACTCAGATGAGAGTGAACTGCACACGGAAAACCCTGCTCGGGCTCTCAGAGCTTCCGATTCAAAGAGAAAGGCAAGCCTCCAAATGTGACTGAAGGTATCAGGGTGTTTTTAAAACAAAAGCACTCGGAAAGTCAGGCAAGCTGGCTTCAAATCCCACCTGTCATCGCCCCAGGTAGAAGTTGGAGCGAGCGACTGGTTACAACCACCCTGGGCCTCCGTGTCGCCCACTGCACACAGGTGTGCAAAGACTGAGGACGATAAACTTGGCCTCATGCTGGGCACACAGGAAGCTCTCGAGTGCTCACTGCTCAACTGCCTCACACACAGGGATCAGGGGTCCGTTCTAAATCTGTAGCCACCTACGCAGGGACCAGCCACACAAACGGATGAGGAGTTTTTGTCTATTTCCTCGGTGCTTTCTCTCCCAGCACTTGGCACCATAAGTATTTGTTGATTTAATGAACATAGCCATCCTGACTTGATAATAATTGTTAAGCAACTAGTCTGGCTTGTCACACATCCATTGATGCAGGTGAGCTGTGTCCCCGTTTAGGGGAGCACCAGCCTCCTAAGGCAGCCCGAGAAAGCTCTGCCCGGAGAAGACATTGACTAGATGGTTGCCTACCTCTGTGGGGGAGGGGGAAGACCCTGCCATCCTGGGAGGTAAATAAATCTGTTCCCTGCCCCACAGGCAGGCGCAGGCACAGGCTCTGTCCAGGATGAAAGCGGACATAAGGCAGGTAGAGACGCCAGGGAGAAGTCTCTCCCAGGTGAGCCCAGGCCAGCAGCTCCTACGTGGGCGTCGGGGCTGCCGTACTAGCCGTCGTGCCGGATGGCTACCGCTGCTGTAACGGAAGAGCGCAGACTGGGTGACTTCCACAACTGAAGCTTATTTCTCACAGTTCTGGAGGCTGGAAGTCCAAGATCAAGGTGCGGGCAGCTTTAGCTTCTTCTCCCCTGGGCTGGCAGATGGCTGCCTTCTTCAGGAGGCCACCTTACCCAGCCTTTCCTCTTTTTGTAAGGACGGGGTCCTATTGGATTAGGTCCCCACCCTATGAGCTCACTTAACCTTAATTACCCTTTTAAAAGGCCCGCCTCCTAACACAGTCACATGGGGGTTTGGGGCTTCAACATAGGGATTTGGGGGACACAGTTCAGTCTCTAACAGTCTTATCTGAACAGGCTTGTGTATTTCCCCCCCCATCCGACGAGGTAGGCATTACGGTAGCCGATTTATAGATACGAAATGGAGTTGAGAAATGCATTGTCCAGTGTCACAACAGAAAAAAATGGAAAAAGCACAATTTCCTGCTATCCCAGGGACTAACACGCTCTCCTGTGCCCCTCCCCCACCGCCATGTGACTTTGAAAGGAAGAGGGGAGTCCTGGGGCTTGATGTCTGAAAAGTCTAGAAGTAGGAAGAGGCCGCTTTCCCCCCAGGAATCACCCAGCCCAGAGCTGCTCTGCCAGCGAAGGCAAAACTGGGCTTGGGGATGGGGGTGGAAGGTCAGCTGGAGACCCCAAGCGTGACAGTGGGGGAGGGGCAGCACATCTGGGTCAGGCAGTCTGTGCCCCCCCAGCCATAAAATCAGCATCCTCTTTTCCCAAGCACTTCTTGAGTCGCTCCCAGCTGAGGAGGCTGAATGACATAGTTGGGGTCCTGGGGCCCGTCCACCGCCCCAGCCCCTGCTGTGACGTCAGTTCTAGCCCTCACACATCCTTCCTCTCTACCTTCCGTTTTGCAAGGGTTGGGCGGCGACAGGGCTGAGAGGCAGGGCAGTCCTGGGCCCCTCCGGGCAGAGTGGACACCTCGAAGAGGGAGGAGGTGGCCCAGGAGGTGTGGGGTCCGGGTTACAGCCACAGGCACTGTCAAAACCGCAAGAGAGAGAGAGAGATAGAAAAAAAAATCCTTCCCAGTCAGAGTGAGAAGTGAGACAGAGAAACCGAGTGAGAAGATCTCATAGAAGAAAAGCCAAACATCGGCTTCCACGAAAGACACACGGCCCAGCGGGTTGGTGAATGACTAAGTGTGGGGGCCACAGTGACAACGACAGGAGCGCCTGCTGCACGTGCCTGTGTGTGTACGTGTGCACACACGCATGTGAGGGTGAGCATGAGGCTGTGTGCCCACAGTGTGTGAGCATGTGTGAGAGTGTGATCACACATGTGCGCCTGAGTGTGTGAGAGCATGTGTACACGAGTGTGTGTGTGAGAGATTGTGTGCATACAAGCATGGGAGGGTGTATGTCCTCGTGGCTGCATGTGTAAAGGTGTGTCCATGCGTGCGTGTGTGAGGATGGTGTGGCCAGCAAAGCATCAAGGATCTGCCCAGTTTCGCAGCAGCCTGGGCGGCCACACCACGACCAGAGGAAGAAGGTAAAGCTCAGGGCAGGGAGGTGTCTGCCGGTGCTACCCGGTGTGGGGACCACAGACAGGCCCAGGCTTTGTGCTGCTCCCCGCTGAGCTGCCTCCCCAGGGAACCAGGAGCCCAGTGCAAAGGCAGCCCCAGGAGGAAAGAAATGCCAGGACATGTGCCATGGAGGGCGCATGTTGCGTGGACACTGGAGTTCACAGTGGCCCAAGTGCCAGGTCTGGCCTGGTCACATGTTAGCTGTGTGGCCTTAGGCAAGCCACCTAACTCTCCGCGTCTCAACTTCTCCATCTGTAAAATGGGGATCCTAAGCGTCCCTTACAGGGTGGTTTGAGGAGGTAAAGAGGTGAGAAGCAAAGCTCTTAGGCCAGGGCCCGGCACATTGCCAGGGCTACACAAGTCTTCCTGGCTATTATCAGGATGAGTGATGTCCACTCTGGGGACAACTGAATCCCTAGCGCTATAAAATCCCCAAATGCATCAGATGCTGGACTGACCAGACACCAAGAGCAGCTGTGCTGAGCCCCAGCTTGTTGGAGAGGGAGGTTGGAGAAAGGTGTGGGTGGCGGCCCGGCCCCCAGGCCTGCCTGCTGCCCACCCCGACGCCATCTGCCCCAGAGCTCCTCTCCTCCACGCGTCCTCCACGCGCCCTCCAGGTGCCCTCCACGTGCCCTTCCACGTGAGGCTGGTGTGGACAGGAAGACAACCCACATTTACGGTAAGAAAAAAACGAGGTCTGGGCCAGGACAGCTTTGGGGTTCGGTGATGGAGAGGCAGAGGGACTGTACGGGTTCCCTTCCCCCAGCTTCCCTCCACCTCCTCAAGCTGCCCACGGAATTTTCTGGCCCAGAGGGTGTATTCATCTGCTCCAGCTGCCGTAACAGAGGCAGGACCACTGAGCAACTTAAGCAGAAAGTTACCTTCTAACAGGCCCAGAGGCTGGAAGTCCGAAAGCAAGGTGCTGGCAGGTTGGTGGCTCCTGAGGCCTCTCTCCTGGGCTGGCAGGTGGTGGCCGTTGTCTGGCCCGCTGTGTCCTCACATGTCCCCCTACTCTCCTACTCTACACGTGCGCATCTGAGTCCAAATGTCCCCTTTTTATACAGACCCCAGTCACACTGGATTATAAACACCTCGTTTTAAATTAGTCACTTTTTTAAACCCCTTATCTCAATACCGTTACATTCTGGGGTTACTCGCGCTACAATTTTAACAGGAATTTTGCAATTCTTCAACAAAATTTTGCAAGCTTGCCTTCTCTCACAGTTCTAGAGCCGGAAGTCTGGTTCAGGGTGTCGGCAGGGTTGGGTCCTTTGGAGGCTCTGAGGGAGAACAGTCCCGTGCCTTTCTCTGCAAGGACCCTTATTTCAGATAAGGTCACATTCCGAGGTTCTGAGGGGACATGTGCTTTAGGGCCACCACGTCCTGGCCACATGGCCACAGGAATGCCGCTGGCCCGTCCCAGTGCTGGAGGCCACCGAGCCCTCTGAGCGCACTGTGGAGCCGGTGCCTCTCCCTGAGCTCAGAGAGTCCCTTTCCTGCTCACCCACACTGTCCCCAGGCATGGCCCACACTGTCACAACCCCCGGAGTCGGAACCCCAGGATTCCCGGCAGGGCCCGGGTGGTTTCCGGCCCTCTGACCCTCCCAGCCCAGCAGGGCTCTTCTCCCCGAGCCTGCAGGCCTACGGGGTCCATCCAGCAGGGACACAGGGGCAGAGGCCGTCATCAGTCACTTCCTGGAGAGACGGCCTGGAATGTCCCTCTCCTCCTCTCTCATTCCTCACTGCTTCAGGCCAGGCAGGGTGAGCTCCCCAAAGACAGGACCCCCCTCCCACAGTACGCATGTGGGCCCTTGTTTCCAATGTGAGATACAATAAATATCTCACATTCACCAAGCACTAAGTGCCAACTACTGCATTAAGCATTCCATTACCTGACCAGTTCATTTAACCCTCCAAACACCCCTATAAAGTAAGTAGCACTGCAGTCTCCAGGTTACAGATGAGGAAACCGAGCTTCAGAGAGGCCCACGGACTTGCCCTGAACCCTGGGCCCGCGGCTGCAGGTCCAGCGCTCTGGCCCCACAGCCGCTACCAGCCCCCCAGATCTAGGAGAGATTTCCTTCATGCTGCCTCCCCTTTCCCGCCAGACTCTGCCAAGAAAAGCGAGGGGAAGTTTGTCAGAACTTGTTGGGAGTAGGAAGGAAGGGCAGCTGGGTCTCCCTCGGGGCTGGGGTTTTCTGACCACTGCCCTCATCCCCACCCCTGCCGCCAGCCCTGGAAGCAGGAAGTATCTCCCCCATCTGATCTGAGATCTGGAAAATTCTCAAAGCCCCCCCTCCCCTTCTCTCCCTGCTGAGACCCAATCATGCCCCCACCCTAGCTGGCCTAGAAGTCTCGCTGCCCGGAGCTGGGGCCTGGAGCGCTCCGGCCCCTGGTGTCCTGTGGGGCTGGAACAGGGCCAAGGGGTCTCTGTTGAGTTCCTGAGGCTGTGCTGGGGGCTTCTGGGGGGCGGAGGGAAAAGTCCAGCCACCACAGCCGCAGACAAAGCGGACCTGAGATTACCGTGGTCAGGGCTCAGCCTGGTGCCACGACAAGGGGATGTCCCCAAAGGCCACCTAAGCCACTATCCGGAGCTCAGTCATTGAGACCTCATGCCACTCCCACCAGCCACAGATGGTACAGTAAGGCCGGGGTTTCCACCTGTGACTTCCTACATAGCCTCAGCCTCTCTCCCTCACCCCCCCCCAAGGTGCTGGACACTGAGGCCCTGAGGAGACCGCGCTGCTCCCAGCCATGGCCCTTGGCAACAGCCCCCACCCCAGCCAAGGAGCTGGGAGAGAGCAGTGAGCCTTTATACCCATTTACCTGACACTGATGCTCTATGTCCAGTCCCCCCCTCATCTCCCCAGGGAAGGTGTCAGCAGGAAAGAGTGAATTCAGAGAGGGCAGGTGTGATGGGGTGGGCTGGGGACAGGAAGAGCTGATGACAACCGTGATGTCTTATCACTTATTACCCTCTCCCTGGGGTCGGCCCATGGGCGGGCCCTGCCGCTGCTCTGTCTCCCCGGAGCTCTCACCCACCCTTTGCAGATGACGAGCCCAGCGACAGAGGGGGGACAACATGCCCAAGACTGCAGTTGGGAAGCAGCCAGACCATGTGGGAGGTCTGAACTGAACCCCGATCCTTTGAAGCCATGCTCTGTGCCCTCCTACCACATCAGGCCTCTGATGCGACTCCCCACTTGGGCCAGGGAGCTCGGGGCAAGCCTAGCACTAAGGCAGGCACCGAATAGGGCTTTTATTGCACCAGGATGCTGTCGGTGCTCATAAGAACACAACATGCAAAGGGCACCTGGGGAAACGGCACACCTGGAAAGCGCGGTTTTTTTTCCCCCTGGGCTGTGCAGGGCCCACCTCCATGAGGACGGAGAAGTCAGAGCTGTGGCCACTCCCCACTTCAGGGAGCGTCGCCCCTGGGTGACCATCAGGCGCTGCTCCTGTCCTTTGGGAAGCTGGAAGGGTCCCTGGGAGGCTGGCTAGTGTCTGTCGCTCTCCACACAGCACCTGTCTGCACACAGGGGCCTGGGGCTTGCAGCTGATGACAGGTGTAGAAGTTTCTAGGATGGAAATGTCACAGCTGTCCCCTGTCACTCCCCACCTCTCCTCCCAGGAAGCCAAATCCCCATGATGTCCCGAAAACCAGTGACAGCCAGAGCAGCTGCGGCCTACTGGTGCCAAGTTCCTGGAAGACACTCACTTCAGGTCCCGGGGCCGTGTGGCCTCACTTCCCAAGAGCCGGGGGCCCGTTCTCTGAATCATTTATCCAATGTCTCTTCATTGAACACCTATCACCTGCCACGTGCTATACTAGGATAGAGCTGAGGACAAGGGAGGCTCGGTTCCTGCCCCAGGACCTTACCACTGAGTGGAACAGAGGGTACGATGGGTAAGCAGGAGGGACACACGCAAGGTGTCCTGGGCTGTGCGCCCGACCACGAGGCTCCTCCGGTTCAGAGAAGTTAAAGCATCCCACGCATCACCTTCCTGACTCGGGCGGGAAACCAGGCTCCGGAGGAAGGCCAGATCCTGAAGCAGCTCAGCCACTACGTTAGAGGAAGCAGGAAAAAACGTCCAAGAACACAGCACCACCTCCGCTGTCACGGAGCTTAAGTACTAGCAGGGGGGCACCAAGGGATGGGCCTTGCAATTGGTAACTCGGCAACATGGAAGGGCAACTTAGTAACATGGAAGGGCGGAGATGGAGAAGTGCAGAGAGGTGGGGGGTGCGATGGGGTGGGGTGGATCAGGGCTGGAGCTTCAGGGAAGCCTCTGGAAAGGAGAGACATCGGCTGAGATGAAGAAGGTGAGTAGGAGCTGCAGGGGGGAAGGTGGGGCACGGGAAGAGATCCCAAGTGAGAGGGAGGGAAGGGCCCAGAAGAAAGGGGAACGGCTTACGGGCAGCTGGAAAAGCAGCGGGGACACTTCCCGGACAGTTGGGACAGGCACGTGCAGATGGAATGAAGTATTGCTGGACCCACAAAGCTCTGTCCGGGGGCCTCTCTGCCTGTGACCTTCCCTCTTGGGGCCTCAGGCCTTGTCCCCAAACTGAAGCAGTCAAACCAAGCGGCTCTGGAGAGGCAGGTGGGTAAGACAGAGCTGGGGCCTGCTTCTCCGGCACCTCCCTGCAGCACTTGTGGGCAGAGCAGCCACCAGACCCTGTGGTGGTGGCTGTGTCCCTGCTGCAGCCGACTGTTCCAAGTGGCCCCAAAGGAGGGGCGAGCAGGGCTGCGCGGAGCTCAAAATCAGTGCACAAAAAGACCAGAGGTCTTAGGCTTAAGACCTTTTACGTCTCATTAATTCTAAGATGTGAATTCTTTCACATTTTTTTAATCCTCACCTGAGGACATATTCATTGGTTTAGGAGAGGAAGGGAGAAATATCAATGCGAGAAACATCGATTGGTTGCCTCCTGCATGCGCCCTGAGTGGGGATTGAACTCACAATCTAGGTATGTGCCCAGACAGGGAATGGAACCTGCAAACTTCTGGTGCACAAACGACGCTCCTACCAACTGAACCTCTCGGCCGGGGCATCTTTCTCACTTTAACGTCTCTGAAGTGAGCATGCGCTGTCGGCCCGCCCGTGTGCCAGGGCTGCAGCACCTTCCTGGTGGCACACGCGAGTCTTTCGATCGCTGGCATCACAGGTCTGATGAAACCTGGGGACCTTGGGCTGTGGCTTCCTGCACGTAGAACTGACTAAAAAGCAAAAAGGCCAGAAACCTACTAACTTCTCAGAACTGTCCTTCCAGAGAAAGCCACCATGCCTGGCGGTTTAATGGAGTCTGGACTTTTATGGGAAAGAGACACTTTTATCTTGTTCTGTGTCGTCTGAACTCAAAAACCTCAGCTGTAAGTTTTGTTATTTTTGACTGACAGGCTTCCAGATTCTCTTCGCCCTCTGGCCAAAGAATCACTAACAAATTTTTTATTAGGAATTCTGACTTTGTTAGAATTCCTAACACCACTTACTCACACAGGCTCTTTGACTTAAAAATTACATGTGGGACAAGGTCCTATTCAAAAAGGGGCTTCAGCAGACATCTCTCCAAAGACATGGGAATAGCCTAGAGGCACATGAACAGATTCTCAGCATCACTGACCATCGGGGAAATGCAAACGCGAGCAGCAATGGGACCCACGCGCACCAAGACGGCTGTTACCGAGCCAGCAGAAGGAAGTGTTGGTGAAGTTGTGGAGACGCTGGGACCCCTCGGCACCGCTGGTGGGAAATTCAAGTGGGGCAGCTTGCTCCGTTGAGCAGCTCCTCAAACAATGTTGCTTCATTCATAACGTCAATGAGATGCCATGGGAACTTATCTCTGATCTGCATCAATTAGCCTGTGGTGAAATTGGTTTCATTCCACTTCACTTAAAGCTGCAGAACCTAACTCAGACACCGAGTGAGGACTTGCGGAACAGTGGTTCCTCAGAAAGATTAAACAGAACTACCATGCGATCCAGCAACTCCGCTTCTGGTTGTCTAACCCAAAGAACCAAAAGCAGGGGCTCCGACGGACACGTGTCCACCCACGTTCATGCAGCGTCATCCCCAACAACCGGAAGGTGGAAGCCAGCCTGGTGTCCGTCATGGATGGATGAACAAAATGTGGTAGATCCACACAGCGAAATACTTACTATTCAGCCTTAAAAAAGAAATTCTGACACTTTACAACATAAATAAATCTTGAGGACATTCTGCTAAATGACATAAACCAGTCACAAAAAAAGATACACTCTGTATGACTGTACACACATGAGGTCCCTGGAGCACTCAAGTTCATACAAACAGAAATTATGGCTGCCAGGGGCTGGGGGCAGAGGGGGCAGTTGTCGTTTGATGGCTATGAAGTTCCAGGGTTGTTTAGGATTTTATTTATTTTTAGAGAGAGGGGAAGGGAGGGAGAGAGGAAAACATAAATCAGTTGCCTCTCACGCACCCCCAGTGGGGGACCTGGCCGGCAACCCAGGTATGTGCCCTGGCTGGGGATTGAACCGGCGACCCTTTGGTTCACAGACCAGCACTCAATCCACTGCACCACACCAGCCAGGTCTGAAGTTCCAGTTTTGCGAGATGAAAATAACTCTGGAGATGGCTGGTGGTCATGACTACAACAGTGTGGACACACTTAATGCCATTCAACTGCATATAAAAAAATGGTAAATTTCACACAATTTAAAATAAATTTTTAAGAATTCCATGTGGGCCCTGGCTGGTGTAGCTCAGTGGAGTGAGTACGGGCTGTGAACCAAAGGGTTGCTAGTTCGGTTCCCAGTCAGGGCACATATGCCTGGGTTGCAGGCCAGGTCAGGTCCCCAGTGGGGGCCATGTGACAGGCAACCACACATTGATGTTTCGCTCCTTCTCTTTCTCCCTCCCTTCCCCTCTCTCTAAAAATAAATAAAATCCTTAAAAAAAAAAAAAAGAATTCCATGTGGAAAAGACTTTGTTTCTTCAGGTACTGGAAGCAAGCAGCAAACCATGACCTGCTGGTGAATCTGCCCAGACACGTAGTTTGGAGTATATAGGAATTTGAACTTGAGAGCCTTTGGCAGGGACAGTGCTCACCAGATGGCCCTGAGCCCCACCATTCCATCACTTTCCCTGCCTGGCTACCAAGGCATCAGAGGCTGAAACCCCAGAGAGAGGAAACTTACAGGCAAGAATCTGTGGTGCCTCTTACTAGGCCAGCGGCCTCTGCTGCCCTGGGCTTGGGCTCCGCATGGACAGGGCGGGTGGAAATCAGCTAACAGGACAGGGAGGACAGTAACGCTCACCAAAAATCCCAGGAGCCCCTTCCATGTCCCAAACCGACACTGTCAGGTGGGACCCAGGTGACCAGCTCTGGCCAACGAACCATAAGCAGAAGTGACCTGTTTGTCATAAGAAGCAACAGGCAACATCCCTCAGGGTGGAGCCTCCACTGGCCTAGGTCCCCAAGCAGAGGCCCTGTGTGACCCATGACGGAAAGGCAGTACAAGCAAGTCAGCAAGAAGGCAGGCTTTATGTTGAACCACTGGGATCTGGGGGTTCATTAGCTATTGCAGCATAACCTCGCTTATCCTGACTAATACACATGCTGTGCACCATGGGAAGAGAAAGGGTTTCACAAGCTCTGGGTGGGAACCATGGAGACCGCAGCCCTAGATCCACCCCTCCAGACTGAGAAACCTCAGCAAACACCAAGCAGCTCTCTCTGGGCTTCAGTTCCCCCTTTTTATCTTAGAAAAACAGGAATTTCTTATCTTTCAACTTACGGAGGGAAAGACAGGCTGCTGCTTAACCTAGGAGGAAGATCTGGGTTCTCTGCCAACCTCAGCTGTAGCTTCTAGGGTTGGGCTGGAGGGGGAGGAGGAGCCGGATGGCCCAGGGACTTCAGGGGAGCCCCACTAGGAAAGGACCCCAGTGTCAGGGGCCAAGAACAGGAGCACTCGCTCACTCCCCACTGTCACTTCAGCCTCGTCTAGAGGGGACAGCCTGAGACCCCGAGCCCCTTGCTGAGATGGCTTTTTAACACTGACCTTGACCTCAGCTTATTTTAAGAACTCTGCCTCGCCCTCCCCAGGGAGGCCATCTACCCAGAGTTGGGAGCTACACGGAGCCGCCACGCTCAGGGTACCAGATCCATCCCACCCAGCACAGGCTGTCAGAAGTGTCTCTCCCTAGGTGAGGGGACACAAGGCCGAGGTCAAGGCACCTCCTGGGCCCCACGGGCATCAGCAGGACACAGCACACGTGGGAACCTGGAGCTGCAGACAACACTGAGCTTTATTTCTGAACATGTCACAGAATGCCCTTACCTCCCACCCAAGTACCCCTTTCTGAACCTGGGAAGGAGACCCACCTGCCCAACCCAGGGGGGTGGGGCCAAGGCCACCTCCAGCTGAGGCTGGGTAGGGCTCCCAGCACGGGCACCCCAGCAGAAGGGAGAGGCTAGAAGCAATGGCAGGGGCGCTGTCTTCCTCCAAGCGGCCAGTTCTCAGGGCTTCAGACAGGGGGCGCAGGGCCGGGGCACCTAGGGCTCTGACCAGATCAGGGTGGGGGGTGGAACCCGCAGCGGCAGGGCCTGCGTGGCAAATGAGGTAGTGTCAGAGGGGGCCGCACTGGGGGCAGGTCACTCTAGTCCCAGCCTCCCCCCTTCTGGGTCTCAGAGTCAGCATCCTGCTCGGGTGGGACAGGGCAGCCAGTGGGGAGTGCTGGGGCCTGGAAGGGTGCCTTGGGTCAGGGCCAGGAGAAGGGAAGGGGCCTCTGTGGGGAGACACCCCAATCCCGCCCCGGGACCCTGCCGTCCCCAGTACCTGTCCCCCCAGGGCACCCCAGACCATACCAGGTGGTGAGGGTCCGCCGATAGCTTCTGGCGCTGGGCCTCGGGGGCAATGCAGGACCAGAGGTCCAGGCTCTTGAGGGCTGAGCTTCTCTCGGACCTCGGAGGGAGAATGTCCCAGCCCAGCAGACAGTGCTGTGGAGAGCGAGGGGTTCGGGCGCCTGGCAGGGGGCACGGCTCTCCCGTCACGGTGTCCCCTGCAGACCAAAGCTCCCCGAGGACAGGGACCTGTGTCTACCCACTGGGGCCCCCTTTCCTAACCCTGCTGACCCAGGCCCTGGCCTGACCAGAGACGGGTGGAGGGAAGGCCACGGACCCTGATGGAGCACTTCCTGTGTGTTGGCCTCTGCCCCGCGCCCGACAGGTATCGGCCCCCTGAACTGCTCCATCTCCCCGCACAAACCTGAGGACCGTATCTTGTGCCCATTTTACAGACAAGCAAACCGACTTTCCTTGGCATCCTTTCTCCTTTCCCCAGGCCCAGTTCCCCCAGCCTCAACTGGGAGTGACTGGGGTGCGCAATGACCCCTGTCCTACCCAGGAGACACAAAGGACATTACGGGAGGCACTATGGAAGCATCAAGACCTGGGTTCAAATCCCAGCTCTTCCACTGGTCTGACCTTGGACAAGCCACCCCCCACCCTGCCTCAGTGTCCTTATCTGTGAAATGGGACAGCAGCGGTGGGGCTCCCTGGGATGACCCTTCCAGGGACTGTGCATGTAGCACGCAAGACCTTGATAAATGGGGCTGATTTATGCCAAAGTGTGGGCAGACACTTCTCCTGGACACCAGGGAGTGGGTGGGGTGCCCCCCCACCCCCACGCCCTACATGGATGCTCACCCGGGGCAGGGCCAGTGAGTCGCAGGCATCGAGGCTCTTCCGCCGGTGGATGCGGTACCGGTGAGGGGGGTCCAGGATGGACACTGGGATGCTCACCCTGGGCAGGGGTGGCAGTGGGGGCAAAGCCACAGCCCCAGGCCCACCCTTCCCTCCGCAAACTGGTGGACCCCAGGCTGACTCTTTCCTCAGCTCCTACTGCCCTCACAGCTGCCCCCAGGTGTCCTGCCTGCTCTGGCCACTCACCTGACCTGTGCTGGATCCGCCAGAGTCTCAGGGTCCTGCTGGTCCCGTGGTGTCCTGCACAGACGGCAGGGGGTGCCAGGATCCCAAGGCACCAGAAACAGGCGCCGGTTGACACGGTAACAGTACACACCTGTGAGGCCCATGAGAAGCAGCAGCACCCCCTCAGCCGGGAACCTAGGTCCCGGGGCCCCTTGCCGCCCCCAACCACATGGGCCTGCCAAGCCCTCCATCTTCCCCCACCACCACTCACAGGCGTATACACACGTACACACGCAGCATGCACATGGACTTGTGCTCATACACAAAACACAGAACATGCACTTTTACTCAAGCACAACACATGCATACACCCACACACCAGCCGGCACCTTCGTATGTGGCAATGTGTGTGCAGATGGGAAGCAAGGATGGCTTCAGTCACATTTGTGGACACGTATGCACATGCCTATATTTGTAACCACACTCGCACAGGGCACACACACACACACTTGCACAAATACCCTAGACACAGGTGCATGTACATAGTACACGCTGTGCATGCACGCCTGCAGACCTGTATGCTCACATGACTAAACTGGAACCCACCCACAGGCCACACGTGCGGAGAAGAGGGTGTGGGAATGGGGGGGCACATGGGAAATGAGGTGGCTGGGAAGGAAACGAAGGCTGCGGGGGCGCGGGGAGGCAGGATGACGCAGGGCCAACCCTGATCCCCACCTCCTTCCCTCCCAGGGCCTGGCCTGCCCTGCCTCCCCAGGCCCCCGAGACCCCAGCAAGGGTCTACGCTCACATTCGTGGTCTTCCTCGGCAACAGTGCTCTCCCACAGGCCCAGGGGCTCGACACTGCAGAGCGAGAGCAGTGAGCTGGCTGGCGACAGGGCCCGAGCTGCACGCCCACTGCCCGCCGGCGCCTACTCACTCGGGGTCACGGTGAATGCACTCCTCCTTGTGGGCTTCTCTGAACTCTTGCAGCCTCTCGAAGAAATCCTCAGGCTGGCTGCTGATGGGTGAGCTGTTGTCCAGATTTCCTGACGTGGGCAAAGAACAGGGAGCTGCTGCGCAGCCAGGGGCCGAGGCTGAGAAGCCAGTGCTGGCACTCCGTCACCTGCTTTGCCCCCACCAGGCCTTGTAAACCTGAGAGGGACCCTCCACTCACTGACACCCCTGGTTTTATTTCAGGGTCCATCTACCCTGACATATATCCGACTGTCCAGGCAAAAAACGCCTGCAGAGCCCTTGCTATGGGCCAGTGTTGGGGCAAGAGCTGCAAACTAGACAAAGCCCCTGCACTCCTGAGGCTTATGTACTAATACGGTGGCCGCAAACTGAGCACCAAGGGAACGGGTGACACAACAATGAATGATGACACCTTCCAGGAAGAAGAGAGCAGAGCCAGGGAACCCAGCTGGGCAGCACAAGGGCACCGGGGAGGCCTCTGTGAGGGGGCGAGCCCTGGGCAGAGGCCTGCAAGGAGGGAGGTAGCCATGCAGACATCCCAGGCAGCAGGCAGAGCAAGTGCAAAGGCCCTGGGGCAGAAGTGCATTTAAGGAACAGCCAAGAGATGAAAGTGGCTGGAGGGGAGTGAGGGATGAGAGGGGAGGAGATGATACTGAAAAGCCAGCAGAGGGCTTGGGGACAAGGAGTGACGCATTCAGATCAGCCATGTATTTTTATAGAAGCCCCCCCCCTGGCTGCTGTAAGGTGACCGGAGGCAGGGGCACCAGTCAAGAGATGACTATCGGCACCTGGGAGAGAAGTAGTCGGATGCTAGAAGCGTGTGGAAGGCAGGGCTGGCAGGCTGTGCTAAGGGACTGGAAGAGGAGTATGTAAAAAGGAGAGATGAAATCGAGGTGGACCTCGAGGTTATGTTTTGACCAATTATTGGGTGCCTAGAGATACCATTTACAAAGCAGGAGAAACCACAGGTGGGGACAAAATCATGACCTTGACTTTGGACATGAAAGGAATCTAAGACCCCTACTGTGCCGCACCGAGAAGATAGCCAGATATACAAGTCTGGGGTTCAGAGGAGCGGGGTCAGCCAGAGGCAGAAACAGGGGAGTCGGACGAGCACTTGTTGAGTGCCGTCTCCGAGCCTGTCACCGTGCCGGGCGCTGACGGAGGAGACAGGTGCAGAAGGTGCGCAGCTAGGAGGGCAGGCCAGCCGACACACACTGCAGCAGGTGTGGGCTCAGGAAGGTGTGCGGGGCTTCCACACGCCACTCCCAGGTCAGCCGTGTGCGTGGGGCGGGCCGCACCTGCAATCCAGTCGTAGCCCAGGTAGGGTCTGAGGCGCCAGCTCTTCTCAGGTACTGGAGACTCCTTGCTGAAGGTCACTCTTGGCTGATGAGGTGAAGAAGGAAGGGTTAGGCCAGTGGGCCCAGCCCAAATGAGGCCCCAGCTTGGAGGAATGAAAGGGACTGTGTCTTAACTCACACACTGACATGGGCCCCAGGGCTCAGCTGAGGGCTTGAGAGCTCAAAGACAAAGCTTTCCACCTAAGCTCATGTGTGACTTTGAGTAAGTATGGCCTCTGAGCCTTGGCCTTCCCATCTGTACAATGAGGCTCATCGCCTTCTTCCCAAAGTGCGGTCTGAGACACTAACCACCGCAGCTTTCTCAGCTCTTGGGCGGAGCTGGACACACCCCGTGGTACCTCCGGGACAGCCTCTCACCTTGCAAGGGAGGCCGCCCAGGGGTGTGTCTGTCAGACAGGGGAACTGCAGTTCAAGGAGGTGCCCATCAGCGGATGCCCCACTCCCCCGCGTTACCTTGGGCAGCTTGCTTTGCTGATCCGGGATGGACCTCGAGGCCTGAGCCTCCAGCTCTGCTGAACGCTCTGGGCCATTTGAGTCCGAGGTCGCCCCCAATGGTGCCGAGCAGGGCCTCAGTGGGGTCAGGGACCCCTGGTGTTGGCATCTGGGAGGTGGGAGAGAGGTCACCCCCGAGCTGGCCCCGCCAGAAGAGGACATATCGCAGGGGTCACATCGGCTAGCATCCCGTGGGCGGGAGGCTCTCGGGGCCATTGAGAATTTCTCTGGGGACGATGGCACCTCTGAGTTCTGGCTGCTGCTGGATTCCTGGCTCGACTAGAACAGAGAGGCTACGTCACCCAGCTGCCCACCCAGCTGGTATACACTAGGCACAAAGGCCCAGGTCCTCGTGCCTGCTCCAGCCTCTGCATCCCCTCCCTCACTGGGCCTCAGTTTCCCCATCAGCAATAAATGGGCATGCTACGCAAGATGACCTGGAAACCTGGATTCTGGCTGGAGGGTCAGCAGCCCCCCGTTGTCCCCGGGGAGCTCCCAAGGCGGACACCTACCTCCGCAGCTGCCTTGGCCACAGACCGCTGCATGGCATCCTGCCCGGCCCACAGCTGCCTCAGGAGCTCCAGGTTGAGCTGCCGCAGCTGCGCCAGGTCCTTACTCTCCTCCATCCCAGACGTATCGTCCGGCTTCCCACAGCGGATGTTGCTGACTCCTGGGCTGAGTTCCAGGCCCACCTCTGCTATCTGAAGTCAAAACAGCCTGACACAGGAGGGCTCAGGAGGCTTCCCTGTGGAGCCAGAAGCCTGGGCTCGAATTCCGCCAACTCTGATACTCCCTGAGCAGTCTCAACAAGTTAGTTAACTCTCCTTGCCTCAGTTTCCTTATCTGCCAAACAGAGACAATAACAACATCTACCTCGTAAGCATTGAACGAGCGCATGTACGCTAAAGCTCAGTAGTTCCTGGCACACGGTGAGCACGCAGCACATGTCTATTGTTGCAGGTCTGGCCAGGGTGTGCGTCCGTGTGTGCCGAAAGAGAGCGGTCCCCCTTTAACCACCTAAACTAAGAAACTGTAAGTTAAACAGTTTAACTTACAGAAAACAATGAGGAAAATTCTACAAATGTAAAGTATTATAACTTGTGAATCTAATGCAAACCAGGCTTCTGAAGGGACTCTTTCCTCTCTCCTGCCCACCCTTCTTGCTTTCCTTTCTTTTTACAAATAAAGAAACCAAAGTTCAGAGAAGTTGAGAAACTTGCTCCAAGTCACACAGCCAATTAAGTGGCAAACGCAGGATCTGAACCCATATCTAGCTCCAGGGTCCATGGTCACTCCAGCCTTTCCCTGGAAAGCTGCCTCTCCCACTCCCAGCCTTTGCCTGCGCACGCCCCAGGGATCCAGGCTCGGGGATCCGCAGATGCCCCTGGAAGGAGTTTCTGCAGGCTAGGGGGCAGGCTTCCCACTTCCCTCAGATCCCCAAGCCCAGACCCCCCCGGACCGGAAAGTCTCCCTCAACATTCACTCTCCCTTTTGAATCCTGGGTCCACTCTCGGAAACCCTACCCCTGCCTTCCCACCCACACTCCACACCTGCGGACCGCCCACACAGGGGATGAGGGGCTTCTCGGCGCCTGGCTGCAGAAGCCAAAGTACAGAGAAGCCGGAGTCCACTGGACACCCCCCCACCCCCGGCACGCCCCGCAGGGAAGGAGAGACTAGAGGAGAAACTAGTATGGACTACTGGGGTGGGGGGGAGCTGTTCTTTGCAAGCGGGCCAAACAGCCAGATCCGCCTTCATCTGACCGGAGACTCTGGGCCTTACCAAGGGTCTCCGTTTCCCCCGGGGTTAAAAAGAACGGCCTGCATGGCCCTCCTCCGGCCCGGCCCAGCTCTGGAAAGCTAAAAGCTGCGCAAACACAACCGGAAGGCAACGTGCGAACGAGAGCCTGGGGCAGCAGAAGCCAAACAGGCAGGCCGGCGGGGGCAGGACCCCAGAGAAAGCGAGACTCGGTACACTTAGCACCTGGAGTAAAATGCATCTTTGCCATCCCGGCCCCAGAACCCTACGCGGGGACACATGCGGTGTCTCCTGCCGAGGAGACCCCCACCCCCACCCCCGCCCCCGCCATTCCAGCACTTACAGCACAGAAGCCCCCAACCCGCGCACGGCCGCAGCCTGTACAGTCTGGTTTTGCGTCTGATCCCCCCACCAACATAACGCCAGCTGGGGGCGGGGCCCAATCTGGCTGCCCTGATTGGCCAGAGGAGGAGAAGCGTTTGAGAACTTTACTCTGCGTTCAGACGCGGCAGTTTCAACGTTGGGGCGGGACTGACAGCGCTATTCAAAAGCTGATTGGTCAACTTCCGAGGTCAATTATTTTTTCGGAAAGAGGCAGGCTCTGATTGGTCTGGACGAAGCCGGGAACTAGGCCTGGTTTGGATAAGGCAGTTTCAGAGTCCGTACCTGAAGCTGCTCCTAAGCGGTGGGATGCACGGTTGGGTAACCTGGGTGAGTCGGGTAGGCGGCGACTGGCGCCCCATTCTTTCATACTTTCAAGTACTTATTGTACCTACTTTGTGCCAAGAGACACTGTACTAGGCACTGGGGGGCAGATTAAAATTAAGAGGAGTCCATACCCGGAGGAGGAAGAGGCAGGATAAGATGTGAACACAGTCTGTAAAATACGAATAAATTTGTATGGAGTGCCTACGATGCGCCAGGTATCTTCCGTATGCCAGTGCATGCCGGCCTCATAAATGTGCTTTGAGGTGTGATTTTACTGTCCCCTTTTTACAGAAAACAAAACAAAACAAAAAAATGAGGCCATGAGAGAAGGGACTTGCCCAGAACGTTTTTAAGTCAATCAGTATAATTCCCAAATAAACAAAGAAAAGCCATCTCAATAGATGCAGAAGAAGCCACCAAGCATTGTCCCTTTTTCTTAGTGTTTGGAAGTGGGAGTGCCACAACCTGTCTTTTACCTGAGAGAGATGCCCCAGCATTTGGCAAATGTAAACTAAAACTATCATGAGATACCACGACATTATTATATGTCTAAAACTGTGGTATGAAAATTTAAAGACACTATACCAGGTGTTGGTGAGAAAGGGGGGAAGGAGGAGCCCACACCATCTGCACATGGGACTGTAAAGTCACCAACCAACTTTGGAACAACAGTTTGGCAGTATCTTAAAAAGCTCAATATAAATCTACCAGACAACCTGGTAATTCAGTCCTAGGTATCTACCCAAGAGAAATGAAAATGTGTTCGCATGAAGACTAGCACGTGAATGTCCCTGGCGGCATTATTCATAACAGCCACACACAAAAAATAGAAACAGTTCAAGTGTTTATCAACTCCTAAATGGATAAACTAAAAGTGGTACATCCATACAACGGAAAGCGTCAATAACCAGGAACAAGGCACTGACCCATGCTACCATACAGATGAATCTTGTAAACGTCGCGCTACGTGAAAGAAGCCAGACACAAAGACCTCAGATTGTATGATTCCATTTATATGAAATGTCCAGAAAAGGCCAATCTATAGAGACAGAAAATATATTAATGGTTCCCAGGGCCTGGGGTGGGAACAGGAAGTCACTGAAAATGGGCCAGAGGGATCATTTTGGGGCAACGACACCCAAAAAATTTGTTCTAAAATTGAATTATTGTGATGGCTGCACAACTTTGTAAACCTGTTAAAATGATTGTATTGTGCATTAAAAATGAGTGAATCTTATGGTATGTCAATTACAACAATAAAACTGGTTTTTAAAATAAATAAATAAACATACACCCACTGTATGATCCAGTTGTTCTACTCCTAAGTATTTATCTGAGGGGAAAATTTGTCCATACAGAGACTTGCATGTGAATGTCCATAGCAGCTAGATTGTAAATGCAAATACCTATCAAGAGGTGAATAAACAAACTGTGGTATATCCATACAGTGGATACTACTCAGCAATAAAAATGACACACACTATTGGTACACACAATAGTTTGGATGCACCTCAAAACAA
This sequence comes from Anoura caudifer, assembly GCA_004027475.1. Taxonomy (NCBI): domain Eukaryota; kingdom Metazoa; phylum Chordata; class Mammalia; order Chiroptera; family Phyllostomidae; genus Anoura; species Anoura caudifer. The sequence continues at coordinate 82,166 of PVKU01005908.1, read as the reverse complement.
CTGTGCCAAGTGGAAGAGTGTACATACTGTATGTGTCCATCTATATAAAACTTTAGAAGATGTAAACCAATCTGTAGTGATAGAAAGATCAGATGGGCCCTGGCTGGTGTAGCTCAGTGGATTGAGTGCCGGCCTGTGAACCAAAGGGTCACCGGTTTGATTCCCAGTCAGGGCACATGCCTGGGTTGCAGGCCAGGTCCCCAGTGGGGGTGTGGGAGAGCCAACCACACACTGATGTTTCTCTCCTTCTCTCTCTCCTCCCCTTCCCCTCTCTCTAAAAATAAATAAATAAAACCTCCCTCCCAAAAAAGAAAGATGGGATTAGAGGAGAGAAGACAAAGGGATATGAATCTGTGATGGTTTCTCAGATCCATACATGTTCCAAACTTAGTGAATTGTACACTTTCAATGCGCAGTTTAGTTTATATAAATTGCATCTCAATGAAGCTGTTGAAAGATGTGAGGGGAGTAGACAAGAATTTGGCAGTACGTTTGCACTGGCTGTAAAGGGACAGCTGCCACTCTTACCACCACGACACCCTCTCAGGAGTGGCCCTGAAGGGCAAGCACGAAGGTTAATCCTCCCAGGGACAGAGCTGTGAGCTGTACAATCAATCAGCTGTTCATGATGAAGGATGAGGGACGTGAGGAACAGATCAATCTCCTGAGTGGTAGCCAATGGCTTGGGTGGTGCTCAGGAGCCTAGGAGAAAAAGGTGGGAAGACTGGGGCCTAGGAGAAAGGGGGAAAAGGTGGGAAGAGGAGCCAAGGAGGATGGAGGGGAGGGGCCAGAGGGATTAAATCTTTGTGTCTCGTGTTTCAAATCCAGAGGAGGTGGTCAACAACTAGCGGTCTGGAGTGGCTGGTAGATGTCGGGCAGCCTCTCCTCAGCCGCTGTAGTTGGGCCTGAGCACAGAAGGAGCCATGATGATGGGGGAGAAGTGCACCTCTGTCTGAGGGCCTCAGATCCCCTGATATAGCGACCTGGTGACTACACATTGCCTCACACCAAGGCACCCATTTGGGGACAATGGGTGTCTGACTAAAGGATCTACTGAACTTACCAAAAACCCCAGCACCTAAGTGGCGTAGCCTCAAAGGCTTAGCTCTGGAACCAGCCCCGCAACTCTGTTCTCCAGGAAGCCAAGGTGTGCTGCTGCGTCCCCCACAGCTAGAATACATGGGTACGGGAAGCAGAGGTTGGGGGAGAAGCCCCCTCTCCATTACTCCCAGCGACCCACTCATGAATTTGTTTCCTGTCCCCGCAAACATCAGTACTGCCAGGTTGGAGGTTCCAGTGCCTGGGGACAGGAAGCTTCTGCCAGGGGACACAACAGGGCCCCAAGGTTCCATCGAACCTGCAGATAAGACCATCCCCTGGTCTTTGGCGGATCCTCAGGCAACGAGAGATGTCGTACCGCTGGGGATAATAGATCCCAATCACTGTAAGGAGTCAGGACGGCTGTGGCGGGAGCGGTCAGGGGTTTGTGGAAAAACACCCTTGGGTGTCGAGTGGTGTCTGCATACCCACTGATAACAGTAAGTGGATAGCAGCCTAACCGAGGCAAGACAACCAACGGCTCAGACCCCTGGGGGTGAAGGTCTGGATCACCCCACCAGGAAGTAACCAGAGCAGCAGCAGTGTTAGACCCAGGTAAGGGAAATCTAGAATGGGGGTGGACCAGGGACAAGCAGCTTGGGCCACCAATCCTCTGAGGCAGAGATGGTGCTGGCTACCACCCTGAAGGGGACCCTGTTCCATTGGACTTACACCCCCCTTCTTGGCCTTGCCTGTTGTCCCAGCTCTGAGTGATCTGATACCAGCCTGCCCCGCAGCATGCCTGCCCACGCCTACCCACACCTGCCCCTGCCCCCCTCACCTCCACCAACTACCATCGCCCCAAGTTAACACCCAGGCGTTTATACATGTGACCCGGAAATGCGGGGAACCACTCCCCCGTGGGGCCAATCTTCAACCAATAGGAAGAGGAGACAGCGGATAAATTCTTCTCCCTTTCTCCCCAGTGAGAAATGGTGCTGAGACTCATGTACAGGGCTTCGCGGGGTCAGTCTGTTCCTTCTGCAGTCCCATTTGGTGGCAGCCAGCTCCATTATGCCTCCTCCTGCCGGCTCTCCCTGCTTTTGACTCCTCTCCCTCCCTCTGGGGTTGTTCCACAGAACAAGAGGGCGCAGGGGCCCTCTGCTTTCTGGGAAACCCTGGCCAAGGCATTGCCCACGTGCTGACTCTGCAACTATCTCCGGGTCAGACTTCACCAATCACTGAGCTCCAAGTTTGCATATCCAACTACAGCAGGAGAACCCAAATTTAACGTGTGCAAACTGGAACTCCTCATCTCCTCCCCAAACCTGCTCCCCCAAAGCTTTCCCCACCCTCTCTTGTGCTCAGGACAAAACCTCAGGTCAACCACGATGTAACATGTCTATCTTCAAAAGGGTCTCTAGAACCTGACTGCTCGTCACCACCTCCATCACACCTGCTGGGCTGGTGCATCCTCTCCCCATGAAACGCTGTGGTCGCCTCCAGACTAGTCTCCCTGCCTCCATCCCTAAGCTGTTGTCTACTCTCTAGCAGCCTCGGACGCAGGAAGTGAGCTCATGCCACCTACCTCTCTCACAGGAAAAGCCGGCCCTCACCCCCCTCTGCCTCTGGTTCCTTTTCACACCTTATCTCCCACTGCTCCACCTCCCTGGTTCGGCTCCAGCCACCCCAGTCTGCTTTTGTTCCTTGAAGATATTGGGCATGCTCCCGCCTCAGGGCCTTTGCCCAACCAAAAGTGATGTTTCTCTCCCTCAAATGAATACAAAACTTTGTTTGCTTGTTTGAACGCAGCATGGGACAGTGGAGTCCAGGATGATGCCATGTCTGTGGCCTGGGGACCTGGGAGGGGAGGCTGCCACCCACCAGGATGAGGACGCCTCGCAAGGGGACCAGCAGTGGAGGCAGCGGGCAGCGCCACTGCCCAGGGTTCGGGACGGAGGGGTGGGGAACCGAGGGCCCTCCAAAAAGAGAGAGAGAGAGAAAAGGTCACAACCAAGTTCTCAGAAGGCAGCCCGGGGTGGACCCGTCTGAGTCATGGCTTTGTCAGTGAGAGATGAACGGGTTAGAGATACGGTGAGATCTGTGAAGAAATCACTCTAGATTTCCTGCTCCTTAAAGATCAGTTATGCCTTTGGTTCTTCCGAGAGTTATCAGATTCCTTCGAAGAGTGAGGAGGAGTCTGAGGGCGAATCACAGAGGGAACTTCCCCTCAACAAAGTTGAGGTCACCTTAAAACACTAACCTGTGGACCCACTGACGTCAAAGGGAGTCCACAGAACACTAAACTGAGATGACTCCCCAAAGGGTTCCCAACTGGTTTTATTTTAGTTTCCAATATTATCAGCAATGATACAGAATAGTTCAGGCAAATACATCACCTTAAATACATGTCTCGCTCTCCAGCGAACCAACATAAAAACAGAACAAAGTCAGCAGCATTAGGTTCGAGTGTCTTTTTGCCACACTTCTTTTAGAAAGTCTCTCCCGCAGTGGTACGCATTTCATTTTATTCATTGTGTAAGCTCATCGTTCCGTTCACTGCCCAGGGGCTACATTCAGAACAATTCATGTTTAGTTATACTAAATTTTTTTCCAAAAAGCACAAAATTCATTGGAATTGTGTGACAGCAATTTCTCCTGATGTGCTGTGAGGTGGCTACCACCTGGGCCTGCAAACACCCAGCAAGGCCCCCTGCCGCATGCCAACTGAGCAACGTCCATCGCCTTTGTTCCTCCCGACGGGGCAGACCGAGGGCTTGCAGGACCAGCAGGGACCTGGAGAGGACACCCCTGTGTGGCCAGAAGAGGCCAACTCACATGCTGACGCCAGAACGCAGGTGGACTCAAAAGAACAGGACGAACCCCAGCTCTCTGCCTAAGCCCTGCCATTTGCTGGACGAGGCTGCTTGTTTCTAGCATGTCCTCTGACCTGTGCTGCAAAGGCTGTCCCCAAAAGCTGCCTGCCCAGAGAGCTCACACACTGGAGACAGGAACTTGCCCCTGCTTTAACCAGTAACAATCCCTAAACCCAAACCCAACAATGGAAAACACTTCCTAGTTAACAGGAGGCCACATGCGTGTCGGTCAAGGGCTCTGGGGATCAGGGAGGGCGGGAGGCGGGGTCCCAGGGTTCCCACTCACTCTCTTGGCCAAATGCAGTGGAAATGGCACAGGAGAGTGAGTCCAGAGCACAGGTGGCCAAAGGCAGCTTGGACCAAGCTGGGGGGTGGGGACCTATCTTCTAAAGGGCGTAACAGGGATGAAGCCAAGCTATTGGGGCGGGCGCTCAGCCCCCATGAGCCCCGCAGAGTGAGGTCAAATGGAGGCCCTGCTCTGCACCGACACCACCTTCTCCGGCCATCCCGAAAGGGGGCCCACTCCTCTCAACCTGTCGCCAACGTCCCCTTCCTTCCACCATCTTTCCTTCTACTACATCCTCTGACGGTCAGAACCAAACCTTCTATCGCTAATAAAACCAGACTATGCAGAACAAGGGACACAATGAAGAGCAGGGAGGTCTGTCCCTCCTCGTCATGGTAACAGCCACCCCTCCAACAGCACAGGTGTTGGGAGAGCACACCCCTCCACACACACACACACACACACACACACACACACTCCACTATACTATTCTCACCATGCCAGTGGCACAGGGCCCACCTCACCTGTAACCCCAGGTGTCTGTGCTGAGCCCTGCCACCAAGGCCAGTCTGAGAGGCTCTGCGCACGGGACAAAGCATGGAAGCTAAAGGACTGAACTGACACGAGCCACAGGGCCTTCTGGGCCAGAACCCTGCCAATGCACTCTGGGAAGAAAACCCAACCATCCCCTAAGGTGGCCCTTTCTGGCAGGTGTGCGGGGCACGAGGAGCACAGGTACGCATGAGTCAGCATGAGTGTTGGCTGGAGCAGGGGTGTGTGCCTGACACCCCGAAAGGCTCCGGGCAGGCATTCCGAGGCTGGGAGGTCCCGGGACCCGATCGAGCCCTCCAACGATGCTCAGTCACGTGACCCCGGCAGGGCAGAGACGACTCGACTCAACTCCGCGGTGCCACGCTGTCCACGGTCATCTAACAAGCCCCCTGCAGGGTGTGAGCTGGGAAATCTTCCCACAGCGGCAGGCGAAGGCGGGGAGGGACTAGTGTGCAAGGGCCCGGAGTGGTGTGAAACACTGGCGCTTCCATCCTCGTGGGTGGGCCGGCCAGGGGCCCCGCCCTTCCCCACACGAGCTCCGGCTCTGGGCTGCCCACTATCTGCCGGGCTGCAGGTACTGGTGCACGAACATGTTGAGTTCACTGTCCATCCAACCACCTTTATTCCTGCAGGGAAATGACCATTTTGCAGTGGTAACAGCTGGTAATAGGTAATGTTAGCATTACATGCCAACCCTTGTTCTTGGCAAAACCCCCTCCAAAAACCCCCTCCTTGCACATGAGGAAAGTGAGGCCCGGAGGGTGAAAGAGCTTCCTGCAGGCCTGACCCGCAAACCGTGTCTGCCTCACCCTGGGACCACGGGCAGGTCCACCAACTGGCGGGCACCCAGTCTCCCCACCCATCCTGTTTCGGGCTCACCCCACTCCCATGGCTGACAAGCAGCACACACTCCCCACACGCACCCTGAGAGTCCCCAGGGGATGAGCGTGCCCCTAGGCACTGGCTGCCCCGGGTGGTGGGTGGGGAGGGCACAGCGGGGAAGGGGAAGTCCACTTCCCCGGGGCTGGAGCCGGTGCCCCAAGATGCAGCCCCTGAGTGCTGCCGTCACAGGCGGGGGCAGGAAGCCCAGGGTCCCCGTGAGCTGATGTTATCTTCGGTGGAGCCCGGGACCTCCCCAGAGCACTGTCACATTCAGCTCTGTGCTGTGTCACACATGAAAACAATGAGACACAGGAAAGCTCAGAGATTTGCCCGAACGCAGGTGCTTGGATCAGAACCCAGGCCCTGCACTCCTCAGGTGAAAACGCTCTCCCACAAACGGTTCTGACAGAGACCCCGCACAGATCTGGGCCCGGATCCACATCCTGCCAGGTGCCTGCCCCTAACCAGCTTCCTGTGGGTGAAGACGCTGGTGTGCCCCCTTTCCGGGGCTCCCGGAGGGAGTGAAGGGAGTGTGGGTCTGGCCCAGGGTGCCCGGTACACAGCGTCAGAGGGCACTGCAGCCCAGCACGCCTGCATTCCCCTCCTCCCAGCTTCGCCATTTACCGGGAGGTTCCCGACAAGCTCCTTAACCTCTGCAGCCCCGAGTTTCCTTTCTCTAAAGTGGAGGTGACAGTGGGGCCCCGTGGGGATGCTGCAGGGTGCCTGCGACACTGCGTTGAGAGGGTGCCAGTGAGCTGTACCCTCCCAGTCCCTCAGGGCTTGCTTCCCCTGCTGCCACCGCGGCCATGAGGGCGAGAGCCTGGGGGTGCGGTGACTGCATTGTCGAGCCTCCAGTGCTGGAATCACACCGGCCACCCCACAGGCGCCCGGCAAACGTCTAACGCAGGAGCAAGCTAAATCCCCAGCAGAGACGCAAACACCTGAGCCCCCACGGCACCTGCGCCGCACACCAGAGCCCACGGCTGCCCGCCGCCCAGGCCAGGCTAGGCTCACCTGAGCAGTTTTGCTTTGCTCTGAAGTGAGTCAAGAACTTCAATTTTCTGGTTCATTGCGGCAATTTCCTGCTCCAGGTTCTCCCGGGTGATGTCTACTTGCTGGCACAAATGAGCAAACGTCCCAGACAGCTCCCTGAGGGGGACAGTCAGGGTCAGCCTGGCACTGTGGCTGTTTTGCAGGATGCCGCTGGTGGCTAAATCTGACCTGCCCAGAGCAGGGCAGCAGCCAAGCCCATCTGTCACCTGCTGGCAGCCCTGCCCTGCCCTGCCCCAGTCCTGGCTGGGCAGGACCCTCCCTAACCCCCACTGAGACTGTGCGTACCCCAACCTGTGCACACACACGCGCAGTGTGCGGACCAGGAGCACGGGACAATAAACCCTGGCTTGGGCTCAAGACACTAGGAATTAGCTCTTGGTGTTGCCGCTCATGGGCCCAATGACAGGCGACAACTGACTACGCTTCACGCCGCGCTCTCTCCACTTCGAAGAACCAAATGCCAAGAAAAACGTCTACCTCTAGCCCTGACTGGTGTGGCTCATGGGCTGGGCTTCATCCCCCAAACGGAAAGGTTGCCAGCTAGATTCCTGCTCAGGGCACAGGTCTGGGTATCGGGCCAGGCCCCCGGTTGGGGGCACGCAAGAGACAACCGATAGATGTTTCTCTCCCTCTTTTTCTCCCTCCCTTCCTTTCTCTCTAAAAATAAATAAAATCTGCCCTGGATGGTGTGGCTCAGTGAACTGAGCACCAGCCTGCCAAACAAGGGGTTCGATTCCCAGTCAGTTCACACACATGCCTAGGATGCAGGCCAGGTTTCCAGTAGGGGACACGTGACAGGCAACCACACACTGATGTTCCTCTCCCTCTCTTTCTCCCTCCCTTCTCTTCTAAAAATAAATAAAATCTTATAAATAAGTAAATACAATCTTTAAAAACATCAGTCTGCCTCTAAAGGGTTGGAAGAGAAAATGCCTGGCGAAGGGCCTGCCACGTTACAGCCAGCATTCACCCCACCGCCCAGATCAGGTGATCCATTCCCAGTGGACCTGAGATGCACCACGAAGAATGGGCTGTGCCTTAGAATGTAAGGCTGCACCCACAATGCAGGCCCCTCAAGACAACGTTTAAAAACTCCTGCAGGTAACACCTCTCATCTTCCCACGTCCTCCTTCCTTGGGGAGCCAGACTCCTCCTTGGTCCCAGCCCAGGACAGACGTGTCCCTGGAGAGGGGCTTCTCCCCATCCCTGGCCTCAAGTGTGCATGACACAGCTGAAGGTCAGCGTCAGGTGATGTTGTTCGGGGCCCGGTGGTTTCCAGGCCGAGCTCAGAAGGGAACCCAGAGGGAAGCCCTGCACCAGGGAGGCTGGCGCTGGGCTCGGGGCTGCCGCCACTCACTGCTGGACTTGGTGGCTGCAGTTGGAGCCGGTGTAGCTGATGATGAGCTGCAGCTTCTCACTGGCGTACTCCACAAACTGGCGCTTGAAGGCCCTCTCCTTGGCCTTCGTGGTCCAGGTCAGACGCTCGTAGACATAGAGCAGGCCATAGAGCCCAAAGGACAAGGCGATGAGCCGCCAGCCCACCGCCTTCCACACCTGCGGAGCACAGCAGTCAGCAACCTCTCTGCCACCCCACCGCCCACCCCCTCGGCCCGTCCCTGACAGGGCCACCCCTCCAGCCCTTCGTGCTTCAGCTCAGAACACCTCCTCCTTCTCCTCCAAGGCCGTGGTGGCCGAAGGGGCAGGGCCCGGCTCCAGGGTTAGAGGGAGGGCAGTGCGGGTGTGCACACGTGACCGGTGCCCCGAGGGGGAGGGGATATGGTGAGGGCTGGAATCCAGCACAGACGCAGAACTCCTAGAACTGCCAGACATCAGTGCGCTGAGGACACTGACACGTCAGACCCCCACCGTGCTCCTCCGCCGGGGCTTCCCTCCGGGTCGGGAGCATGAAACTCTGCTGCACGGCAGGGTGGCTACGTTCAAAGAGCGCTGGCGCTGGACTTGGGGCCAGAACTCGTGGCTCCGGTGCTGCCTGCCGCCCTGGCTGCGTGGCCCCGCACAAGCCTCTGTACACCCGTCTCCTCGCAAAACCAGCAGAACGGCCTCCACCCAATTCCCAGGGCTGCCTGGGCAAAACGAGACGGTGTACAGGGGTCCATAAGCACCAGGTGCCAGCGTCTCAGCTGGTGATCCTCGGCCAGGCCACCCCGGGAAAGAAGCAGGGCACCGGGAGGGACGGGCCTCGCCGTCTCGCCCTAGTCTCACAAGCTGAGAACGCAATTTCGTTCGTTGTATTCTGCTATCACTTGCACAAATCAGGTGCCCTGGATGGAGAAAACTTGCCCACATCATCAAGAAAATTCATGGCTTAAGTTAGTTATCCCGGCTGCAGTGTCTCTCGGATCCGGAAGCACAAAATACCCCAGTGATCAAGAGGGCAGCCTGCCATTCGGGCCTTAGGGTGGAGAGGAAATAAGCCTAGGAGATGGACAGGCAGGGTTCAGGGCCGGGCCTGGTCTTAAACCCTTTCAAGTTTGCTCCTGAATTCCTTGCCTACGAATGAGGAACTCCTGGTCCCGCCCACCTCTCTAGAACCCAGGCCTGTCCACTTCTCAGGTCCTTCCCTACCCACCACGTACTACAGCCTCACAGAGGAAAGAACACCGCCTGACAGTCAGACGGGGCCAGAGTCCAAGTCCTCGCTGGGCATCTTTGGCAAGCTGACCACAGGCCTTCCTCACCTGTCCAACGGGAATGGCACCACCTAACGCCAGCTGAGCGAGCCAAATAGGTGGGCACATCTACAACAAGGGACTGAGGCCGCACAGCTCCCTGCAGATCAGTGAGGAGAACAGGGACTAATGGGGGCAGAGACGCTGTGCCAACACAGGGGCCACCGGCCCCGTGCCCTACTTCCCACCCTGCCCCAGCAGGACTTGTCACTGACCACTCCTCCAACAACCAGAATGCCCATGGAGGTCCTGGACGTCAGGGAGGCCAGGCCGGTGACCATGGAAACCATGAGCTCTTCTTGGGTGAGGGAGCCCTGCGGCAGCGGGGGCATGCTGGGGTTGGCTGGCGTCAGAGGGACGGGACGCTGAACCTGGAGAGAGAAACCAGGAGAGGGGTAAGAACAGGGCTCATGCAACGGAACCCTCAGTGACCCTCAAGGCTGGGGGTCCTGAAACAGGGACAGAGGTGGCTTTTCAAGTTCCAAAGGCCTAAAGGGGGAAAACAGGCTTTGCAAGTTGCAAAGAGGATCTAAGCGTCGTAAGAGACCTGCCAGCCCAAAGGCAAGCATGGTGGGCACCCCAAACCCTGAGCCGTGGCCACCCTGCACCACTGCAGCGCCCCCCCAGCGAGGATGCGCACCAACAGCAGTCTGCGCGGCGACGGTGGCAGCGCCTGGGGAGTCGGCGTAGAACCCGGGCTGTCAACCCAGGCTGTCAAGTGTCATGTGGAGAGACTCCAGGTCATCTGGATTTAAGTTACATGTTACAATGGGCACTTGAAAGTAATTGGTATAATTTAATAGTGCTAAGAGCTGCTTTAACATGCATTACAAAAGACCACAGCTGGCGTGTACAATCTCACCAACACTGGTGGTCAGGGAAAGACCAGCTTGCTTTGTGGGAAACCTTGACCATGGTGCAGGGTGGTGGCCCATGTGCGACGGCTACTGACTGCCGGAACCCTTTCTGGAACGCTCCACGTGTCTGGACACACAGACCAACCTCCCGCAGTGCCCATGGGCAGGGTCTGCGCTTGCCTGGTCATTGTAGCCCATCAAGGCCCGGCGGCTACTCTTGGGGCCCAGGAACCTATTCACTAGCATGGTCCAGCCAAGAGAAAAATGGAACTCAATGTCCTCCTGAAAGTCGGCACACAGCTTGTCGCAGTTCAGGTCGTAGCTGAGGGAGAAGCACTGCCGGGGGACCAGCATGTCGATCTGACTCCGCGCTGACGCAGGAAGGAGGGGTTTCAAGCCGTCTGTCGGGGAGACAATGGGGGAAGGCACCTCAGCTCGCGCCGTGCAGGGCGGTAGGGCCGAGCTCCGAGCGGAGCCGAGCCAGCTGATGGTTCTGCCCGGAAACCAGGCTGGACAAGAGGGCCTGTGGGCTGGCAGTGCTGCACCTGGGGCTGGCGGGCTGGCTCCCCCACGGACGCGGACCTGGGCTCTACCCTGCTAACGTTTATGCCCGCTGTGGACTAGGGAGCAGGCCACACTCTCAGCGGTGACAGTCCCATGTGGTAACACAAGATGGCTCTGAGGTCTACGTGTGGAATGAACTCATGACATCCCCCAGAACCTAAAGGTACTGAGCTGACTCATGATAAAAGGTGACAGATAAGCAAAGGCCACTGTTTCCGTAGCCTGGCCTCGGCAGGGGAGCTCTGGCAGCCCAGCATGCCGGTCCCGAGTGCCCCTGCGCACTGACCTATCATGTCCTGCTGCATGGTTTGCAGGGAGCTGGTGATGGCCGTGGAGCAGCGGTCAGACATGTTTCGGCCCAGTCCTTCCTCTATATGGCGGTGCAGTTCCTACAACCAGAACAGAGATTGAGGGAAGCTGCACCCCTGGCCAGGACTTCCTTCTGGGGAGCCAAGGGCCAAGGGGGTCCGAGGCTGGCCAGCCTGCACCTGCCAGGCGACCTCAGAGAGCCAAGTGAGGCCTGAGTCTTCTCTCCTAGCTGAGGGGTCCTGACACAGACTTGCAGGGGCTGAATCGCTGTGTTTGCAGATTCCACCCAGCAGCCAAAAGGAATGGGGAGCATTTAATCCGAGCTCTGCTGCTTAATGACTCACGTTCTTATAAACCTTGAGGACGACTGGAGAAGGGTGGAAATCCATCTGGTAGTCATCCACCAGCACCGAGAGGCGCCGGATCTCCTCGGCCATGGCCGTTGACACCTATGGAAGGAAGCGAAGAGGTCCCGAGAAGAACGTGGCTCAACGCTGCAGCACCAGCGTGCAGCACCAGTGGCCGGCACCTCTCCGACTCGGATATGCGGTGCGCCCTGCCCCTGAGTCAGCGGTTTCCTCAGCTCGGCCGGCCCCAGCTGTGGAGTGACAGCTTTCGAGGCGGAAGGGAGTGAGACTGGCTGACCGAACACTCATCTAAGATCGGAGAAGGGGCCCAGGAGGGGACCTGCCCAGGGCCAGGCCATGGAACGGTGAACCCAGGGAGGGCTCAGCACGCCCGAGTCAGGGCCACGGGCTCCTTCTGGGAGGCTGAGCAGCCCCTACGAGGAGGAGGCCGCTTCCCCTCCTCTGGCACCCTGGACCCGCCTCTGCTCTGCTCTCATCTCCCCACGTGCCTCCTCGTCTCTCACCTGCCTTTCGACTTCCTCCGTAATCTGCTTAATCCGCAGCTTGTAGTCTTGCGCCAAGAGCTCCAACTGTTTGTCAATAAATCTCAGCCGCTCCTGCCGCTCCTCACGCATGTCCAGGCAGTAAACCCTGAGAGCAAGCAAGCTGGTTACAAGACCCGGGTCCCCACTCGACTAGCAGAGAAACAAGAGGGGCTTCCAGAAAGCCTGTGTGGGCCGCAGTGGTGGTCCGGCCGCAGCGGGCCCCGGCAGTCTCACCGCATGCCCAGTGATGTGCTTGTTCCCTTCCCGGGTGTGAGAGAGACGGGGCAGCCACTCCCTCCCTCGCAGTCCTCTGTGGAAGATGCGGTGGTGACGGTGGGGGAGGGGCCCTCAGGGGGTTAGGACAAGTTCTGACAATTAACACGGGAAACACACTGCTCAGCCCTGGAAGCCTGGCAACACCCACTCGCTCTGAAGAGCTGTGGGGGTCGGGGGAGTGGAGTTCCAGTGCGGACTGCAGGGTTTGGGTGTTTCAGAAAGAAACAAAGCAAAACTGGGTGACACTAAAACTGCATACGCCCCAAAGGGAACAGTTCCACCTCCAGGAATCGCCCTGGAAAGGCGCGTGCACATGTGTGAAGGGGACAGTTGAACTGGTGACCACCACAGCGGGCTGTGACAGAGAAACGAACCCTCACGTCAGTCAACGGCAAAACGAGGCACTCACAGCTCACAAGGGAGGGCGCCACAGCCGTGAGTGTCAGGACACGCACACGCAGGCGTAAGAGTGAAGGGCCGCAGCACACGTGGAATGCCACGTCTGTACGGTCAGAGCACATGCAAGGCATGCTGCATACTCCTCAGGATTTACGCAAAAAGTACTTTCTAAATGGACAGCAGCACAAATTCGTGGTCACGGCTGCCTCTGAGGAGTGAGCAGAGTGACCCTGTGTCCAGGGGCTGAAGAATCAAACGTATTTAATACTTTTTCTGTTTTATTTTAACTTAAAAATAGCACCGAGCACACACTGTGAATTCTGCGTGGTGGAAGCAAGGTGTTTTTATCTTATTCTCTGTACTTTCCTACATTTTAATCTCTCTCAAAAGAAAGCTCCTTTAAAAAAATGGGTTCTGTCTGCTTCAGGCTCGGAGAACAGCTGTGGTGCTCAGTGCAGCCCGGGCCCAGCCTCCAACGTGAACTTGTCGGGGGGCATCGCAGGGGGCGGGCTGCACCCCAGTGGGACAGACACTGACGGTCCCCTCACCAGGCTGCTCCATGTGATTCTAGTGTCGCCTGGCAGCTGGGGAAGGGCACCGGCATGGGAACCCAGAGACTTGCTCTTGGGGGGTGGGGGGAGGCTCCACCCCTGGGCCGGTGGCCCCTGCAGAGGGAGATGATCACTTCCCAGCATCCCCATTCCCCCCGCACCTGGCCTGGCCAAGGTCCCGGGTTCTCACCGCTGCTCCTGAGCCGCGACGTGCAGAGAGTCCATGATGAGGCGGACTGCCTCTGCAATCTGCTTGGCCCGGACCGTGTGCTGCTCAAATTTGGTCTTCACTGCAGACTGGGAGATGCATTCCTGCACAGACAAGAGGTGCTGAGGGAGACCACCAGGGGCCACCAGCTAAGGGTCAGGCTCTGGTTTTCGTGCCAGGGACATGGCCAGTGACAACTGGGGAAGCCCCAAAGCACCAGAGACCAGAATCAAAGGACTCACCTCAAACCTCCTCTCAAAATTCTGAAACTCAAGCATCCTCACTTGAAAGCCTTCCGCAAGAGCGCCCCCTAGGAGAATGGCACAACATTAGTCTGGAAATAATGGCAGCAGATGAAAAGGGTGAAAATCCACAAAGCCAAGCCCACGGGGCACTTGGCTAAACAGTGGCTGGGGAGCAAAGAGCTTCTCACTCAAGGCTCTTCTCACCACCTCCATCTCAGAACTATTTTTTACCAGCTGCCTTAGCATGAGACCAAACATCTCAAACATTAGGGAAAAGGAGGAAGTCTGTCCCATCTTCACCTCCTTCGGGCATGCCCTGGGCCTTCTGGATCCTGGCGTTGAGCACCTCCTTGGCAGACACAAAGAAGATGCGGTCTCCAGCCTGGCCTCGATCCACCACGCCCAGCTCATCCACCAGGAAGCTGGTACAGCGCTCCATGTGCTGCCGCCGCACCTGGAGACCAAGCAGATGAGGGTATGTGAGCAGGTGGGGTGAATGGGCCCCTCCGGATGGGGGCCCACAGCCCCTGACTGCTGCTTCTCTAAGAAAGAGGTAATATGCCCTGGCTGGTGTGGCTCAGTTGGTTGGATCACTGTCCTGTAAACCAAAAGGTCACAGGTTTGATTCCCAGTCAGGGTACGAACGAGAGGCAACCGATCCATGTTTGTCTCCTTCTTTCTCAATAAGCATGTCCTTGGGTGAGGATTAAAAAGAAAAGGCAATATACACGTTCAGTTCAGTATTCGAAAGTACACGCAGTGAACCATCTGCCACCATTCCTGCGCTCTTTGGGTACGGCCTGCCAAAGGTGTTTTATGTACACGGAAGCGGAAACGCTAAAACACGCCCCAAATCGCCTCTTGTTGGGGCCCACACGCTGTCTCCCTTCCGCGCCCCAACAGGAAGGAGCGCGAGCTGAGAAACCTAACTGGGCTCTTCGGTGACAAGCCGAGTCCTCTGGGCCTTGTTTATGAAAGGAGCAGGGGCCACCACACAACCCTGTCCAGCTCTGGTGCCCCAGGGCCCACTCCTAGAACCCCCAGGCGGTGATAGCCGCTTGCAGACACCTGCCACAGGCCGGGTGCTTTTCTTGATGGTAAGAGGTTTCATCCTCACTGTTACTCTACGACATCCATCGCGCAGGTGAGGAATTTACCAGAAGGGTTAAGGAATTTACCAAAGTCGCACTGCCTGTGCCCGCCTGCTGACTACACACTCTGTCGTCCCTTATCACCAGTCTGCGACTCCTTTCTGTCTCATTCCGCACGCGAACCAATCATTCTTCGCTCCTCTTTCAAGCTTCCCTCCTGGACATCTTCCTAAAGCTGAGCCCATTCTGTGATGATTAGCTCTTTCTGAACCAAAGTGCGCACTGGCCCCAAAAAAGGGTGCTGCTAACATGCTGGGGACGCTTGTCGGACCTGGATGAAAACCTTCTGAAGAGTGGAGGGATCTGGGAAAGTGAATGGGAGAGGTGATGAGAGTGTCTTAAAGCCAGGAGACCCCAGTGACCGGAGGGAAGACCTGGGAGATCCTTCAGGGAGGTCCTGGAGCTGATGCAGCCTGGGAATGCACAAAGGGGCGCTGGGTCCACACAAGGGGTGGCAGGCAGCCCCCAAAGTGCTGAATAAAGAGGTACTGACCTCCTCCATGTACTCGGGCTCTGAGGCGGATGCGTCCCAGCGATTGTTCAGGATGAAGATGTTGGGGCGGGACAGGCGCTCGCTCACCTTATGGAAGAACTGCTTTTCCTGGATGAGGGGGAGAGAACTCAGTGGCAGAGGGGCCGAGCCGGCCCAGGCCCTGGGAGTGTGGGAAAGGCAGAGGGGTTACCGTCTGCATCAGGGTGGACTCCGAGTTGGCCACCAGCACAAACACATCAGCGTCCAGGCAAAACTTGTCAATCCAGCTGTCCAGCTCTGTGGTGACATCGATGCCAGGGCTAGAGGTGACAGAGGTAAACCAACATCAGGCACACAGACCATGCGCCCTGCTCTTCCTGCTTTGACAGACCTGAGGCAGCCAAGCAAAGGAAGGAGACGGCTGCAGAGGGGAGAGCAATGGGGCCTGTCATCCCTCAGTGAAGGGAATTTTACTTTTCGTTTTGCAGCATTCCACATTGTCTGAAAAATGTTTTCTGCCACAGGCACCTATCATTTTTACAAAACACAATGATTCACGACTTCACTTTGGAGACGAACAATTAAGGTGAAGTAGGTGAGCCCCATAAGCACTGCAGTACCTGGTATAGTGCAGCCTGTCCACAAGGCAGGAGCCAAGAAAATTACTCCTTCGACAGAAATGAAGTACAACACAGACCCTATCGCCCCCCACACGTTACACTGGGCTGAGGCTTTGGCCGCCCTCCTAGCCCTCTTTACAGACCACCACTGGGACATCATCATGGCCCTGGTGCCAGTGGGTGCAGTAACCAGATGCTGGAGAGACTCCACGAGGCAGGAGCATCTGGTGGAGCCAGGGCAAAAGGCAGTGATACAGAAGCAGAGCAACAACAAGGCCTGGGGGACGCTGGCTTGAATGCCCAAGAAATAAGGCACCCTGTGACCTTCCCTCTTACCTGTCCATCAGCACGAGGTCGTCCTTCAGCAGAGGGCACTTGGAGTTGGGCCACATCACACTCACCAGGCTGCCGGCATGCAGCTGCTCATCCTGGTGGAGGGCGTGGGCTAGCTGGTTGACAGTCTGGTGGGCGCAGGGAAAGAGGGTTCAGGGCCAGGGGCCAGCCACCAGCCAGATTTCCCACGCAGCCCGGCACGCCACAGTGGCCCGAGACAGCTGCCCACTCTGCCACCCCTTTCCTTTCATTTTACACATTAAAAGTCAAGGGCTGGGAGTTGCCAGTGAGAACCAACTATCCTTCACTCCTTTATTAAGCTTCTTTCTTAGATACCGTCCTGAAGCTGATGGTGTTCTGCATTAAGTCTTTATGAACCAAAACGAGCACCTGGCCCCAAACAAAAATGCAACTGGCTCTGAGAGAATGTACAATGTAGAAGCCCCAGCTGGTACGTCAGAACCACAGAGCCAAGGCAGGAAGCGCTCTCTGGCAACATCCCCAAGAAGAGCAACACACATGCTCCCTTCATGGCAAGAGAAAGTCGGATGGCCCACTGGGCCACCTGTAGGAACTGAAGACTTCCGGTTCCTGACCCTCCCCGAAGCCCTCCCGCCTCAGCAGCCAGGGCGCAGGGCTTCCCACGGTCCACCACCAGGGCACCGCCCTCTCCTTGGAGGTGCCATTAGTCCCGTAGAGGTTCTTGGGTTACGCCCGCACTCACCCGCCAGGTGCCCAGGGCTGAAAGGCAGGTCCCGAGCCCAGTCCCTGCACGGCCCCTCACCTTGATGCTCCTCTTCTCCTCGGATCCCTCCGTGAGGAGGAAGGCCTCGTGGCCATCCGTGCCCTCCACCCGCAGGAAGCAGTTGGTGGTGTGGCCGATCCCGGAGGGCAGGACTTTGTCCCAGAGCATGGCATTGATCACGGTGCTCTTCCCGTTGCTCGTCCTGTGGGACAGAGAGCCTGGCGGTCAGCGAAGCCACCGGCACCTGCATCTGCGCTCTCACAGTGAAGTCAGCAGCCTGGATGTCCAAAGTCCTGTTCTCTGCAGTGACACCAGTGCCCAGACGGGCGGGGGTGCGCCGGGTTTGCGAAAACGGTCAGACAGGCTCCTCTGGCCTGAGCTGTGCTGCACCCTCGTTCCTCACTGCAGACCACCGCACACGGGACTTGCACAGCGTGGTGCCAGCACGATGACACCTAGCTCGTCCTTGGAGAGACCTGCCACTGACCGTGAGCCTCTCAGCATCACCACGGAGACCGCCTGAAGGAGACCCACGCCTTCCGTCTGAAACCACTGACATCCTCAGTCTAAGCGACCTCGGCTGAATGACCCCAACGTCCCTGGTTTGCCACAGAAGGCCTGTTCTGCCGCTCTTCTCCCATGTGCTGCCACGGGCTCCTCCTCGCATGTGAAGTCCCGCGCATCTGTCCCAGCTGCTGGCCGCTGGCCACAGGGGAGAAGGCGGCAGCACCCTTGGCTACCACGCCTAGTTCTAGATTCCGGCGCCCAAGAACAGCTCTGCTCAGCCTCGGCACTGATGGCTGCCACGGAAGGGAGAGGAAGTAAGTGCTGGGGGACGTGGGCAAACCGAAAGCCGTGCGCGGCCCGTGGGAGTGTAAAATGGTGCAGTCGCTGTGGGAAACAGGATGGAGGTCCCTCAAAAAGTTAAAAACAGAATCACCGAGTGCCCCAGAAATCCACTGCTGAGTATACACCCAAAGGGACAGAGAGCAGGGGCTCAGGCAGGTACCTGTGCACCCACATGGGCTCAGAGCGGCATGTTCACAACACCAAAAAGCAGAAGCAGCCTGCGTGTCCGGCATGGATGAGTAGGTAAAAAAGATGCGGTACACACACATTCGTTGGAATATTACTCATCCTTAAAAAGAAAAGGGATTCTCACACATGCTACAGCACGGATGGACCTTGAGGACATCACGCTAAGTGAAATAAACCAGTCACACGAAGACCAGTACTGCACGTCCCCACTTACGAGGTTCCTAGACAGAAATTCACAGAGACAGAAGCAGAGCGGTGGTTACCAGGGCCTGGGGCAGGGGGATAGGGATTACCGCTCAATGGTCATAGTTTCAGTTTTGCAAGATGAAGAAGTCCTAGAAATGGACAGTGTGATGGCTGCACAACAATGTACATGAATTCCACACCACTGAACTGCACACTTATGAATACTTATGATGGGCCCCGCCTGGTGTGGCTCAGTGGATTGAGCGCCGGCCTGCGAACCCAAAGGTCGTCAGTGTGATTCCCAGTCAGGGCACATGCCTGGGTTGCGGGCTAGGCCCCTAGTTGGGGGCATGAGAGGCAACTGATGGACATATCTCCCACACATCGGTGTTTCTCCCTCCCTCTTTCTCCCTCCTTCCCCTCTCTCTAAAAAATAAATAAAATCTTTAAAAAATAATAATAATTACAATGGTAAATTTTACGTTGTGTAATTTGCTCTAAGTAAAACTTAAAAAAATAAGAAAAGCGCCTTGGGGTGCTGACTGCGGTCCTGCACGAAGTGTCTCCCCCTCCCCCCACCCCTCCCTCCCAGGTGAGAAGAAGGAAGGTGTGAGCGCTTCCAGGACTCACCGGCCAAAAAAAGCCACTTTCATGTGCCGCCGGGCCAGCACTTCGCTGATGCCCCTCACTTTGGACAAGTAGCCTTTGACGTCCAGGACTTGTTCTTCTGTCGTAACAGGGTCCAGCTCTGCATTCCTGTAGGTGTCTGGAGGCGGAGATTGAAAATGGGTCAATGCCTGGCCTAAGGAGCTCACCGTCACAGGTCTGGAAGGGACAGAGTCCCCCGCCGTGCCTCCCTGCCGTTGCTGGGTTGAAGGTGCAGGTCCCCTCCTACGGGGCCCCACTCCAGGGCCAGGATGTGCTGGCCTTACCTCCTCCTGGCTACGTGACCTCGGGCAAACGAGCCCTTCTGGGCGTTAGTTTCCTCACCCTTAGAACGGAGATAACAGTACCTACCCCATGTGACTGTCCTAAGGATAAATAAATGAAAACGCAAACAGTGCTCAAGATGGTGGCTGGTGCACGATGAATACTCGGATATTAAGGGCCATCATTGGTATGTTTATTGCTCAACAAACACTTACAAAGTTCTCCCTACATTCCAGGCGCTGCTCTGACCACTTTTCAAACACGGCACCATTTGCCAGTCTCGGAGTCAGCAAACGGCAGAGCCACGAAAGGGGCCAGGCACTGGGCTCCAGCGTCCTGGCTCTTCGCCACCCTGCGCGCCTTCCCGAGGCCCTTCCTGATGGGGCCCTGCCTCCTGCCCCAACAGGGTCTCTTGCCCTCCCACTGCCTCACGTCCCACCTCTCCCTGTCTCAACACTCACCGTGCTGTTGAGTTACTCTGGGCTTTGCTCAGTGCTGCCCCTGACTCCGGACCCCCACTCTGAAGAAGGAACGCACCGTCTTGGAGCCCCTCTGGCTCATTCCCACTTAGCCTCAGGTCTAGTTTGGACTGCACGGCCCCCCGGAAGCCTTCCCTGCCCCCACGACCTGAGTTGGGTCCCCGGTCTGTGCTCCCACGGCACGCCACACTTCTCCCGTCGCAGCACTCACCCCACCAAAGTGCAATCGTCCACCTCGCCTGCCTGCATCACCTGCTGCTCGCCTGCCTGCATCACCTGCCACGTGAGGGCCAGACTGCCTGATCCCCGCAGGCGTGCAGTGCAGAGCGAATGAACACTGGGATCACTGCACTGCTCTTTCCCAGAGGCAGATGAGTAACAAATTATGGCAGGTGGGAGCAACTGGGCAAGACCCCGCCCCGCCCCACCTAGTGCTTGCTCCAGGAAGACACATCAGCAGTCAGGAGAGTAGATGGGAGTCTGGCCCCCAGCACACCCCTGCTGCAATGGACTCCATACTTACGTCCCCTCCACGTGACATGCACGGTACAATGGCCTATGAGGTGGGGCCCTCGGAAGGTCATGACGGTGAAGCCCTCATGACTGGAATTAGTGCCCTTACAAGACAGACCCCAGAGAGCCAGCCAGCTCCTTCTGCGGTGGTTACATGCAAGATTACAGAGAAAAGACAAGAGTCTAGGGAGCTGGCCCTCAGCAGACACCAAGTCTGCTGATGCCTTGACCTTGGACTTCCCAGCCTCCAGAACTTCTGTTGTTCATAAGCCACCCAGTCTACGGCATTTCCATCAGGGCAGCCCAAACAGGCGAAGATACCTGTGAGCCACTGGGCTGACAGGCCCAGCCCTGAGGACACTCCCACGGCATTCAGAGCACAGGCGGCATTTCAGACGCCACCCAGCGAGTTCCCCGCAGCTGGTGCCACGCTATAAAACCTTCAGCAGGTGCACGTTTGTCCACAGCGCCGCCTGGGTGAGTGACGCAGAGGGTTGATCCAGGCTCTGGGAGGGCGGGGGCCCGGTCGGCCCACCCCACATGCCCACTGCCAGGCACACCAGGGCCACCTCTAAACAGGCAGGTAATGAACTGGAATAATTTCAATGACCAATCTCCTAAGTTTAAAACTCAGATTTTTAAATTTAACAAACATTTCGGAGCCACTCTCCCTTACATCAAGCACCATGCCAAGGGCAGGGCACAGACAGTCTACTCTCGGTCTCGGTCGGGCGGGCAGCTATAATGCAGTGCCAGACCGGGCGGCTTACACACGACAGAGGCGTGCGGCTCAGTTCTGGTGGCTGAAGGTTCAGACCAGGGTGCCAGCCTGGCTGGGTAAGGGCCGTCTCCCAGTCCGCAGACTTATCACAGGGTCGTTACCTGGTGGAAGGAGGTTAGGGTGCTCTGTGGGGTCTCTCTTATAAGGGCACGAATCCCACTCACAAGGGCTCCACCTTCACGGCCTAATCATTTCCCAAAGGCCCCACCTCCTAACACCATCCCATGGCCCTAGGGTTGGGGGAACACAAACACTCGGACCGTAGTACTGGACATACTTCCTTTTTCCCAGCAGCAGCCTGACCCGTAAACCGCCCAGAAGCCAAAGCACTCTAGTGGAAAACAGAGTGAAGGGTGTCCCGGGGGCATTTCCGCTGAACTCCTAGGGTTCTGCGGACTAGGGCCTGAGAACCCCTGGTCTCTTCATCAGTGAGGAGACCAACGGCAGACACGACTCAGCTACTGGATCTTCACCGACAGCCTCAGGACCTGCAGCCAGGTGCGCCTCCTAGAGGGGGAGTCTGTCCTCCTCTGGCGACAGAGCAGGGACTACATACAGGTTGGACTCGGATTAGTAACTAATGGAAAAGGTGCCCGTGTGCCAGTGATGCAAGTTTCCTATTCATAGTCCTGCTGCCTAAAAATACCAGAGAGCTCCCCGGTCAGAAGTAAACAACCCCCAGAAAGAGCCTGGGCTTCGGAGTCGAGGCACCTGGGTAAGCCCCGCATCACTTGCGAAGTACTGCACAACCCTCAAACCTCAACATGCTCTGTTTGAGAAGGGGATGAGGTTGGCCGCCGCCCCCCCCCCCCTTGACAAAATGAAACGGTGTACACAGAACCTTCAATGAACTCTGGTTTCCCTGGCCACCTCCCTGGAGTCCGACCCCACACACTCCCAAGCAGAGCACCGCGGACAGTGACAACCCATCTGGGTGTGAGCTCCGCCAGAGCAGGGCTGTTCCTGCCCACCCCCAAGTCCCGCCACCTAAGTGACCCGACTGCCAGGCGTGGGCCCGGCTCAGCAGGCTGCCTGTCTCACCTTCGAGGAAGGTGGCGCTCTCTTGGATGTAGGCCCCCAGCTGCTCAAAAATGCCAT
Organism: Anoura caudifer; assembly: GCA_004027475.1. Taxonomy (NCBI): domain Eukaryota; kingdom Metazoa; phylum Chordata; class Mammalia; order Chiroptera; family Phyllostomidae; genus Anoura; species Anoura caudifer. The sequence goes on along the minus strand of PVKU01005908.1, from coordinate 60,142 downwards.
TGATCTTCTTCTTGGCAGTGACAAAGTGCTTGAGTGGAGAAGCATTCACCTCAGCCATGTGTCTCTTATCCTTCTTGACTGTGACAATGGAGTTGCATCGAGAGAAGAACAGGGACATCGCGCTGCAAGAGAAGACAACGTGAGCGAACCCGCGAGCACCCAGCTCCGGATGTCCCGCTAGGGGTATGGCAGGGTGCAGGAGGGGGGACCAGACCAGCCCTGGGGTTCATCGAGCACGTGGGGCCCTCTAGGACCAGATCAGGGCTGCTGAAATAAGAGCCACATCCCACGAGCAGGCAGAGACCTCTCGGGACACTAGGTCCACAGCGTGGGCATCAGAGCCTGGAGCCAGGGCCCGAGTTCAGGCCTGGTGCTAGCTGAATGACGGCAGGCCCTGCCTTCCTCCCCTCGGAGAGGCGGGGAGGATGCGGGAGGTGACACACAGAGAAGCCCTCGTCTGCGTCTGAGGCAGCGAAGCAAGAAAGAAACCCCACTCGCTTCCTGCGACCTGAGAGGTCGCTGAATACCGACAGCAGTGGAAGCAACGTGACGCTCAACGCCAGTGACTCCCGCCAGCCCCGCCACGCCGCTGCCCAGGCCCCACCAGCCTGACCTCTAACAGGTTTGGGTTTGGGGGTTGGGGGGCAGGGCACAAGGAAGGATGATCCTCAAGGGAGAGGTCCACAATTTACGGACAGACTGTCACTGGTCTCGCTCCCTATCGGTGTGTGCACGGAGAAAATGCGGAAACTGAAGGCAAACGAACCCCTAACCCCACCGTGAACAAAGAGGGGCTATGTGGTAACTATGACAAGCTCAGGGGCCGAAAGTAACCTCACGATTTTTATACACTATTTTAAGTACATTTTTCCAGCCCTGGCTGGTGTGGCTCAGCAGATTGAGCGCTGGCTTGAAAACCAAAGGGTCGCCAATTCAATTCCCAGTCAGGGCACATGCCTGGGTTGCAGGCCAGGTCCCCAGTTGGGGGTGAGAGGCAACCGCACACTGATATTTCTCTCCCTAAAAATAAATAAATAAAATATTTAAAAAATATATATATATATTAAAAAAAATTTTCTCCCGTATTTTTGAAAGCATATTAAAATTGTCATGGCTGCACTATAAATTACATCAGCATCCCCCCCTTGTTGGATGTTGCCAATATTAAGTTATAAATAAATCTAATATGATCAAAAAAATAAAAAAGGAAGTAACCTCACAGGATGATCTGATGATGAACCCCTAACTGGGCACGCTAAGGTGGCCAGTCTCGCTCCAGGCCTGCATCTGCCTCACTAGGTTAATCTTTGCCTTGCCTTTGTTCTTAGGTATTTAGGTCAGCATACCTCTGAAATCCTCTCATGGGAACACACATCTGGTTGTCCGAATACCATCTCCATTCACTGCAGATGTTAAGTGTTAACTATTCTGTCCCACCAATGTAAAAGACGCATGCGTCTCTCCATGTTACTTTTTATCCAATCAGAGACTCCCCAGTTTTGCTCTCCCTACCCCCAATTATTAGCCTGCCACCAACGGATTTCCTGTAATGGTCCTCAGGCCCCCTGCCTTCATTCCCAGGGTGTGGAAAGACCCGCAGAACCGCTGCTGCCCGCAGCACTCTCTCCCGGTCGTGCTTCCGGGCAGCCCCTGCTTTGGCTCTCGCTCCCTCTCGCAAACCACGTCCACAGGGTTGGCAGTTCTGACACGGACACCGCCACCCCGAGATAAGCCCTGGAAACATTCGTTTACCACGACAGCCTGTGTCGGTGTGGGCAGCTGTACAGCCATCACTCAATCACACACACACCTTCAGGGCCCACTTTGTTCACAGAGCGGTAACGTGTTAGGGGCTGCAAGACCTGACTCCAAAGACCTAGAGATCTTTGGCTAAAGTCAAAAGGGCAGACAGATCGGAGAAGGTGGCACCCAGATGTGGTTGGGAATCTCTGGTCCCCAAAGCAGACCGCTCCCGAGAGGCCCCACAACAAAGAGAGCTGCTTCCCCGGCAGAGCCTCAGATCCTGGGAAGTCAAAGGAGAAAGGCCCCTCAGGGATGAGGCGTGGAGTCTGCAGCTGTGTGGGTGTGCCCGGCTGCACCCTCCTGAACACCCAGCAAATTCCTGCCAACCACTCCTTCTCCAGCAGCCCTAATCCAGCGCCATCAGCCCCACCCACCCCCTGCCCCCACCCCGACCAAGCAGCCTGCCCTCTCTCTCTCTCTCTGGGAAAATAGAAAAAGAAAGCGTTGCTCATGAGTGAGCATATTTGAGAAACTTGCAAAGGGTGCCAAAGAGTATTGAGTAAGTTCCTGAGACGCAGAAACACCTAGAAAAAGCAGATTTAGCGTAACACCTGAAAGCTGGCCCTTAGGAACTAACCATCCCAAAGAGTGGGCAGAAAGACAGACCCACAAGGAAATGGGAACCCATGTGTTTTGCCTAGAGCTACAAATTACTTTGTGCCATTAATGATTTCTGGGGAGACAAGAGAAGTGACCACAGGTCTATTCCTCCCTCCCTCCCTCCACAGCAAACACCATGACTGTAGGAGAGGCCGTCTCAGCGCAGAGGCCACAGGTCAAGGGCTTCAATGAGAGACAGCAGAGCCCCGGGAAGGGACACTAGGAAGCGGTGCCCCGGCCCCTCCAAAGCTGAAAAGGGGAGCGCGCTGAAACCAGGCACACCGGGGCTCAGCACTGCGGACTGTTAGAGAAACGGGGATGCACGCATGTAAAAGGGGAAAGCCTCCAGAGGGGGAGAAAGGGATCCGAGACAGGGCATGACGCAGCAGCGTAGATGACAGACACTGGAACGACACACGGCTGGGTGCAAATCGTGCGCAGTCTATCTCTGGGCTACATGAACTTGAGCAAGTTGTCGAACCGCAGAGCCCTGGATGCTTCCCGCGTACAACAGTGTGATAGACTGAGAGGACCAGCGACGACAGAGTACAAGCTCCAAGGTAGCTCTGCATGTTACATAAGGCAACAGCAAACTCGCTGGCAAGATGACAGCACCCAGCCTTCAGGGAAGGGCAGATGCAACCCCACAACACACCCACAGCGGCCCCACCAGCTGCCGCGAGGATGGAGTAAACAGGTCTGCTCAGGGGTGAGGATCAGCAGCGCTCAGCCCCAGAAGTGACTTGCTTACAGGCAGCAAGTTCCCTGAGATCAGCAGGGCTTTTAGAAGCAAGCACTTTCAGGTTCTGGTCACTGTTTGCAAGCCCATTGTTTACAAACACTTACTAACCACAAGTGTTAGTGTTCAGGGAGTGCAAGATTCAAAGGCATGCACACTAGCGCAAGTTCAGTGGTTCGATGTCACAAGGTCGACTGGAACTTCAGCTTGTCTAAGAGCTGACCTGCTCTCACCATTGCCAGCGTGCAGCCGCATGCCCCGCCCCAAACTGCTCACGTGGAACCTCTTACCCCTCCAAACTTGGATTTCTCTAGTTAATCCCCCACCTGAGATTCCATGTTTGTGTTGCACATGCTGCTTTTGGCCTGGACTCCTCTTTCTTTCCCTTTTCACCCTTTGACTCCTACTGTCCTTCTAGGCCCAACTCTAGTGACACCCCCTCCATGAAGCTTTCCCTGATGTCTCCATGGAGGACATGCAACCTTACCAGACGTTTTGGTTTTTTACTGTGCTCTGTCTTCCTGTCTAATCTATGAGCTTCTGGAAAGCCCGTCTCTGACACAGAGCAGTGACCTATTTCCATTTCTACTTTCCTCCCCCACAACTGTGAGAAACATGGTTTGAACTATGAGGTGTACCTTCTCAGCCTCCCATCCCTGGACTACACAAATCTACTTTCTTCTTAAAAGGCAGTTTTTAACTAAGTATCTGTTTCTTAGGATTTGGAGCTCAGTGAGTCAAGACTTGAACAAATGGTTTCAGATTCCAGAATTTAATCCTTCCAAAGAGAAAGCTGGATATGCGTAGCTATATGAATGGACCAAAGTTGCAAAATATATGCACACAAGCCAAGATAGGGACCCTACTATCTTGAGGCTTCGCCTGCTGGCTTCCTAGCCTTCCGGAGTGGTGGGAGGTGGCTGGGTTCCTGTTCCTCCTCTGGAAAGCCCTGATAGTCCCTACTTTACCGCAGGGCTCACCGCGGCATGTGGGGCCCAAGTCCAGCTCCAACACCAGCTATACACCGTGCTTCAAGATGCTGTGACTACTGCAAAGTACTCTTAAGGTCATGGTTTCTGACACTTTACAGCAGCGTTTCCCAAAGTGCGGTCCACAGCACTCTAGTGCACCCAATGTTCCACGCAAAAGCAGTCTGTACGACACTACATGTGTGCTTCAGACCCCTCCCACTGGAGGCCGTGAACAGACGAAAGGCTTTGGGGAGCAAGGTCTGTTGCAAAGACACTACTTTAACTACATACTTAAGGCAGCCTTTCAAAAATGTATCTGAAGAAACCTTCTGCATAACAGGTTTCAAAACCCTAAGGATCACACTTTGGATCATTCATCCTGGTAGTCTCCCACTCCCACCCCCAAGAACTGCTGGGGGCACAATACTTCTAGGTTGTTATTACTGTTAAGCTCAGACCAGAACCAAACAAACCCAATTCTAAACTGAAATGATCAGCACTCCAAATTAGTCAAAAGCTTTGCCTCAACTTCAGCTGTTAGTAGAGAAGTATTAGGTGCCTTGGGTGTAGGGAGAGCAGTAGCAAAACTCACTGCACGGTGTGTCTGGACCCCAAGCACAGTCCCTGGATCCACACCACCTCCTTACCCAGACTTATGCACAGCAACTCCTAGCAGGGAAAATTAAATGGATCCACCGGATCGTCTGCTGGCACAACCGGAGCAGAGGAGAAGCTGAGAAATTGAAACAAATGAGCATACAGGGTAAAGGAGGCAGAGCTGACTCGAAGAAGAGTTGTGGTAAGGAGCCAATCTCTGCTAGGCAAAGCGGGGGAGGGTGGAGCCAGCACAACAGAGAACAAACAAGGAAGACTAATTCTTCGGAGAGCCCTGAGATCCCAGCTACTTTCCACCTCCAACCTGGCTCTCTCAGCAACCAGTGCACCCCTCCGTGGAAGTAGAAAGGAGACAGTTTTTCAATACAGGTTGGAAAACTCCAGCTCTGTGCAAAGATGACCCCACCCAAGGGACTTGCTACTGGATGACTAACAGAGCATGTCCCTTTCCATTCAACCCAGGTCCAGAGTTCCAGACATCACAGCCACCACTTACTTTTTGGATGGTGAGAAACCTTCACCAGGTGGGCATCGTGGACATGGCTGGGTCAAAAAGGATTTCCGTTCTCCTCTGTCCTATCTCAGATTGAGGTTGGCTACTGATTATGTTAACTCCACCAGTTTCAACTTTGGAAAGAAAAAGGGACAAGTCAACAGACTGCAAAAACAAAACAAAACAAAACCAAGTGTGCAGAACACGTCTAATCAGGTATAATGCTAAACAAACTCATCCCTGAGGGAAGCTGACTCAGTGACGCAGCACTGTAAGATCTGTGAAGTGCCCTGCGGGAAAAACCTGACCCGCAGGTATGCGGCCAATCCTGGGTGTGCAGAGACACACACTCAGACATGGGATGGTCAGCCATGGGCTGGCCAGAGGCAGGGGCACTGGCAGAGGCCAATCCAGAGGGGTGGAAGGTGAGGAGGGAGTACAGCCTGGCACAAGGACTGGGCTTGAGGGCTGTGGAACTGAGGACTCGAGAGAGAAGGGTAGGGATGAGGAAAAGAGGAACTTAGTGGAAACCTATGTGCGCCAGGTGTAAAATGTCTTACTTAATTTTCAAGTCTGTGGCCAAAGAGAAGCTTGGAATTCATGAGCTGAGAATGGAGATACCACGTCCCTCTGACTCCGAAGCTCACTTGTTTTAACCATGTGAGAGGGACAATAATCCGAGCCGTTTCTGGGAGGAGGGAAAGAGAGAAGATAAGAGAAATTAAAAGAAATACGGCAATGAAGGATGACAAGAGAGGGGAATGGGCAGTTTTGGCTTCATGCATCCAAACGGCTAATTACTGGGCATTCTCTATGTGTCTTCTTCGTGAGTGCTAGGACTACAATTAGGGATACGTTAAAAACAAACAAACAAACAAACAACAACAACAACAAAACAGTCTATGCCCTCAAGGGGCTTACCGTCCTGTTTGAAGTCAAACAAGTACACAGACACCCAGACGAAAGTGTAATAAATGCCCAAAGTAGGAGAGGTCGGCGCAGGGCGCTACAGTGATGAACGCCAGCACTCATCCTACGCAAAGTAAATGTTGGCTAACATAAAGAACCGGGTAAGAAATAGGGAAAAGGCAGGAGCTGAAATGTGCCGGTGAAGCCTGGGTAGGCGGGGGAGACTAGGAGCCTCAGGGGACCCCGCCTTGATTCCCGTTCCCTCCTCTCAGGGCCAAGGAGGGCCGGGAGACGAGGCCAAAGCGTGGAGATGCCCGCCCCCGTGCCTGAATATGTAACCTCAGGGCCTCCAGCATCCCACCGGCCCGGGCCGGGGTACCCAGGACTCGCCGGGTTGGGCCGGGTCCGTCCCCACCACCCGGGCGTTCGCCCTCTCACCTTCACCTTCCCGGCCTCGCGGCCGCCATCATGCTGACAACGTCATCCACGAGCGCCAAAGGAGGCGGAAGAAGGAAGGACGCGCGCGTCGCCAGCCGCCGCAGGTTTGCTGCTGTGGTCCTGGTGAGTCGTGGGACTCCGAGCTCAGCTGGTTGGATCCTACCGCTTTTTATGGGTCTGAGGTCCGCCCGCTCACGCCTGGAGAGGCGTCTCTGCACGCTCCTTCACCGGCTCCGCGTCCCAAGCCGATGACATAATCTCTGGACTCCTGCTGCCTCATGGGAGCTGTAGTTCCGCCGGAAGCCGGGCTGGGGTGGGGTGGGCGGGGCCTCCAACTGTCAAAAGGACAAAGAAAACAAGGGCGTGGATTAGAGGTTCCCGCTATTTGGCGGCCCAGAGCGTGAGCCCAAGGCCTCTGCTAGGACTGGGACCTAAGCTTTCGCTTTGCTATTTTAGAGCAGCACTCGCAAGAGGAAGGCAGGAAGCACGTTGGGGCCTGCTGCCCTTCAATTGACTTTGAGAAGTAAGAGCAGTAACAGCAGTCACTTGAGCTGGTACTTAACGTACCTCATTTTATTTAACCTTCACTACAGGTCTAGGAGGCTCAGAGGGATCACCCCAGCTCACAGACAGCAGATCACTGGGCCTCATTGTGTGCCAGGCACTAGGACTCAGCAATAAACAGGTCTCCTGATGGCCTCAGTCACGGCAGGTTCCCTGGTATGGCAGCCACGTGTGGCCTTGGAGCCCCTAGTGTGAACTGAGATGTGCTGTAAGACTTAGTACCCAAAAAGTGTGTAAGTGATCTCATTATTTATATATATATATTTTAATTGATTGTGTGTTAAAATTGTAAACCTAAAAAGGGGGGGTTCTATGGCAAATAACCTCACCAGGTGATCTGAGCGTAAATTCCCAACTGGGCCAGTCATGGTGGGTAGTCACACCCCAGGCCTACAGCTGCTTTACCGAGAGGCTTATCTTTGCCTTAAGTCAGCTGTGCCTGTTGTTAACACACCTTTGAAACACCCCCTTTCTGACCCCTCAAGACAGCACGTAATCTCAACTATTCTGTAATCCCACTCCCAAACTGCTTCCTCCCACCTTCACGTAACCTTCCTCATATTCCTTCCTTAATTTCAAATGCCTAAAAGGTGCCAAACTGTTAGTCTCCAGGCCGTTTGAGATCTTCCTCTCTGGCATATGACATCAGTTTGGCTCACACACACACAAAATTTCTCTATAAGTTTGAACGTTTCTCACGTAGACAAAGTGATAATATTTTGGATAAATTGAGTTAAATAAAAAATATAACTAAAATTAAGCTCACCTATTTCTTTTTACTGTTTAAAATGTGGCTCTAAAAAAATCTAAAATTACGTATATGGCTTGTTGTGATATTGTGGTTTATACTAAGAAATATATATATTTGGTTTTTGTCTACTGTTCCTGGCACATAGCTCCCAAAAATCCTCACAATTTTTTGTTTAAAAACCATAGGAGCATCTTTTGTTACAATATTTACTTTTGTCCTCAGTTCCTGGAATAGCTCCAGAGCTATGCAGATAAAAACGTGAAAGTGGTGTCTTTTGATATTTGTAGCAAGTCCCTTTCAACCACATCTGAGGTGCTGTTAATGAGTAACTTTTGGAAAGCCTCTAAGGCTAGGAGCTGGTTACCATGGGAACCAATGATGTGATTAGAGGGTTGGAACTTTCAGCCTCACCACTCCCTCAACCAACCTCCTGGGAGCGGAGAGGAGCTGGACACTGACTTAGTCACTAACGGCCAATAAATAATTTAATTGGTCATGCCTCAGAAATGAAGCCGCCATAAAAATCCTTGAATTACAGGGTTCAGAGAGCTTCTGGGTTGGTGAACGCTTGGAGGGGCTGAGAAGGTGGTGCACTCGGAGCTAGGGGGAAACTCCTCACCCCTTCCCACGTAGCTTGCTCGATGCATCTCTTCCGTTTGGTCATTCCTAAGAACCCGAGGAGGGGGTTGTGGGAATCTGATTTATAACTGGTCAGTGTGGGGGAGGAAATAGAATTTTTCCTCCTACCCTTTTAAGTTCCTCTGGCTGGACTAATAATCGCATTAACATGAGATAGATTTACAGGAGAATATGACCACATTTATTACTTATGTACATACATGGGTTCCACGAGACTGTGAGACCTCAGTGCCTCAGATGGAGACTGGGGCCAGGCTCTTGGCAGTCACAAACAAAGAATTGAACTGACCACACAGATATTGCAAAGCAAAGCAAGTGGGAAATTTATTTTAAAAAGTACACTTCCCAAGACATGGGAGTGGGCCATCTCTGGCCAGGGAATGGCTCTCTTCTACTGAACGGTTACAGGCGTTATAGGGTTTTACTTAAGCTTCTACACAATCCTCCCACAATTCCCACAATCCTCCTTGATTGCCCACTCAGGAAGGAACCCACAGTGATAATTATTATCAGGTGCCACAAAGTGATTCTTGGAAATCGGGTTGCTGACGGCTGCAGTGTCTCAGGATTTCCTGTTCCATCTGCCTCTTCTGGGCAGATGGGACAGTTAGGGCTTATGTGCCATCACGAGCTGAGAAGGGTGGGGCTTGTGATTTGGGACTTTATTGTGCAGGAAGACAATTCATGTGGAAATAGACAAGTCAATGTTCAGGAGTTTTGGGGGAAGGTCAGAAGTTCTTTCTGAGTCTTTTGTGTCTTAAAAGTAACCAGTTTAATTCTCAAATTTAAATGTCACTTCCTCATTGAGGTCTTCCCTAGTGCTCATTTTAAAACTGTTCTCCACAAACTTATACCTGACTCAGTCATAGAAGTCTTACTATATCCTTTGTCATTCCCACAAGGGATTGTTTGTCAACAGTTATTTCCTGTATCTCTTAGAATATAACCTGAGAGACAGACCTACCTCCTTCCCCACTCTGTGCAAATAGTAACCCCCGCCCCTGCCACCAAAGTAAAAGCTTCGTCAGTATCCCAAAATGCATATTGTCCGTGGCAAAGTCTGCTTGCCCTCATGGGCCAGCAGCCTGCATTTGTGATGAGTGTTGGAAGGGGGAGGGGCGGTCCCATGGGACTGAGCCCCTCATCTGCTGGATCTATTGCTGTCTCCAGGTGAATAGTGTCCAAAATGAGTCACATTTGTAGGACACCCCCTTGGTATCTGCTGAGAACTGGAGAATTGTTGGGAGTGAGGAAAATCCCACACATCTGGCAATCAGAAGCTTCAGAAGAAGAGTGTTGGGTGAAGTGTACAAGGAAACGATGGAGTTCCCTATTTCTCCTGGACAGCGCTGGTCTGTAACCGTGGGACAGTCCCGCTACAAATACCTCAGCAAGCAAACTGGTCCCCACTGGATCTACCAGCTTATCAGTTCCCAGTGAGGCCGGTCAGAGGAACGCTGCCCTGCCACACTGCCCTGAGTGAGCCAGTAGCCTCGTGTCCTGAGAGTCAGACTCTGGACCATGAGGCACTGCTTTGGGGTGTGGCCAGGCCTCTGGGACGTGATTCACATCAGGCCTTGCCTTGTATGCCTCCCTAAGGACATGGTCAGGTCTGCTAGGGCAGACACTGAATGCCACTTCCTTTCCCTTCTTTAGCAATCTTGCCCAAGCCAGGTGGAGGCCTGAAGGTCTTCCTTCCTAAACATTTGTCCTCTCCATTCTCTCCTGCGAGCTCTGTCACCTGCCTGGATGGCTGCAGGAGCCACAGAATTGGCTTCCAGCCTTCTAGTCTGGTCCTCCTCCCTGCACTCTGGGTCTCCTCTCCTCTTCAAGGTGTGAGGCCCTCGAGGACAAGACTGTCCCAGTCTGGCTGACGGCGTTATTGGGGAGGGGTGCAGGGCAGGGGGTGGTGTGCATTTGCAGACTTTTCTCTTCAACGTTGCCTATTTCTATTTTGGTAGACTTTTGCACAGTGGGCCGGAGTTGCATTTGTATTCAGAAAAAGATACCAGTTAAAACATCCCCCCCCACACACACCCCTCTCTTATATATTGGGTTGGCCAAAAAGTTCATTTAGTTTTTTCTGTACAATGGCTCTAGTAGTGCTTAGTTGTCTTTAATGTCATTTGAGACTATTTCGTTAGATTGTATTGTGACAGCTGTCATATCAGCGTCACAGCCTTAAAAACTTTTCAAAATTGGTGAATTTTTGTGCAGCCATTTGAATATCGAAATGGAAGAAAATATGCAACATTTTTGGCACATTATGGTTTATTTCAAGAAAGGTAAAAACGCAGCTGAAACACGAGAAAAGGATTTGTGCAGTGACTGGAGAAGGTGCTGTGGCTGATCCAGTGTGTCAAAGGTGGCTTGCGAAGTTTCTTGGTACTCTTGACATTTTGGTGAAATAATCCTTTGCTGTGGGGCTGTCTGATGCATGGGAAGATGTTTAGCAGCAGCCCTGGCCTCTACCCTCTAGAAGCCACTAGCAAGAGACGGATGATATACTCAAAATATTCAAATAAATACAGTTATTAATGAAAATGAAAAAAGTGTATTTTATTTTACAGAAAAAACTAAACAGACTTTTTGGCCAACTATATATGTATCTATATTTATCTAATTATCATTCTACATACACACACACACACACACACACACACACACACACACACCAGCTCAGAAGGGACACCCAAGAAACAGATTAGGAATAGTTGCTTCTGGGGAGGGATGGGCAGGCTGGTGACAGATGAGAAAGGGATTCAGATTTGTGCTGTTTGAATTTACCACGGGCCAACTTAAAAAACAAAACCTTAACTTTAGCAGGCATATGCAAAATCCCCAAATGACTCCAACTGAACAGTGAAGTCCAACTCCTCCTAGATGAAGTCCAAGTCCCCCTGGCCTCGGAAAATGGGCTTTTGCCAATCTGACCCCTCCTGCCCCACCCACAGCAGCCAGCCTGCATCCTCTGACCCCACCCGTCCGGGCCTGGCTGGCTCCAGCCACCAGCCCTGAAGAGTCTCTGTCTGCCTAAGGGAAACCTCCTCCCTGTCCAAGGCCTGCTTCAACAGCATCTGCTCTCAGGCTTCTGTCTCGGCACTACTCATATTTCGGTCTGGGCAATTCCTTACTGGAGAGAGGAGCTGTCCTGTGCGTTGTAGGATGTTTAGAAGCATCCCTGGCCTCTATTCACTAGTGCCCGGTTGTGACAACCAAAAATGCCTCCAGACATTGCCAAATGTCCCTCGGGGAGGCAGAATCACCCTTAGTTGAGAAGCGTTATGTTAACACAGGCCACTAGCCAGTCCGTGGGGTTCCCCAGAGTGGTTCTGACAGCCCCGTGGCGCACGGATCCAGGGTGGACTGCATTTGGTTCTTTCTACCACTGCTAAGTACAGGGCGCCTGGGGGCAGGGACCAGGCTGCTGCTGAAATCACATTCAAATCCCTGTCCCTGCCACTTACCTGTGTGACCTTAGGCCAATTTCTCAGCCTCTCTGAGCCTACATTTCCTCACCTACAAAAAGGAAATAACATCTCTGTCTATCCCAGAGCGCTGTGTGCTGAGCGCCTGGCAGACACAATGGCCGGCCCACAGCAAGGGGTGGATGGAGGCTAGCTTTTGTTATAATAAATGCCCTGAGTCGGTCAGTGCACCGAGAAGAGTCTGTCAGGGCACGGAGGGGGCCACCGGAAGTTTGGAAGTTCTCTCTTCCTCGATGTTCATGTTTGCAGGAAGCGTAGTCGGCGAAGGCTTCAGAGAGGAGGTGACCCCTGATGCAGAGGCTGACCGATGGAGAAGCGTGCCCCAGGCGGCCGGTGCCTGGCTCACACATCAGGGTTTACGGAACATACAAAAGATACAAGATCACATGCCTGGTTTGCGAAACACAGACCCCGAGTCTCCTACAGCCTTTCGTGCCAACCGCAGGCTCGAGGCCTCTCCCTGCAGATGCTCGCTCTGAAACGCGCACACTCACCCACCCAAGCATCTCCCACTCCATGGTTTGAATGACTTTTAATAGAAACTCTCCTGTTTCCGTCTGTCCCGCTCTCCAGAGACATCCGGGATGGGGTGACGCAGCCAGTGTGTGGACATATCACCCCTATTCCCCCCAGCAAGGACCAAGTAGGGGATGGGGCTGTGACATCCATGCCTCTTGTGTCTTCCGGAGGCTGGCTGAGTCACTGTCTCCAGGAGACGACGTTTTGCTTGATGACAGGAGCCGGGAAAGAAGGGGCTTCAGCCGTCCCGCGGTGAGGGTGGGGACTTGAATCTGATCCTAGTCTCTGTGTCTATCCTGAAGCCTGAGAGAAGCTCTGCGGTGTGGCTCCATGCCCCTGGAGTCTCTCTGGGCAGCTACGTAAGTCCATTCTGCTCAAGTGTCATGGATGTAAGAACCAGAGGCAGGGGGACCGGATATTTCAGGAAGACAAGTGGAAAAGGATTTTCAGGAAGACAAGTGAGCTAGTACAACACAGAGAAAATGAACCGGCAGCCTCTCTCGGGGCTGGGTCCAGAGCACCAGGCAAGTCCCAGCCAAGGAGGTGTCCTCGCCCCTGGCCTGCAGTCCAGTCTCTCCGACGATGGCTCCGAGAGCAACGGGAGGTCAAGAACCTGGAGGCTGGACCGGGTTCCCTGGGACCCCGAGGCCCCAGAGGCTGCTGGGCAGTGGTTGTTGGCAGAGAGGAAAAGGCCCGAGGTAGCTGGGCCTGGCCAATTAGGGGTCGACGAAGGACACGGAAATGTAGCGGGTCCCCTTGGTGGTGGGGAGCCCCTCGTGGTAGTGCGTGAGTCTCCCAGGGTGCATGAGGGCCCAGCCCTTCCGTGGGGCCCGGATGGAGCAGTTGTAGCGCAGGAACCGACAGCCCCCGCCCTGGGAGACAGGAAGTGTCAGTTCTCCAACAGGAAGTGTCAGCTCCCCAGCAGGAAGCTAGGCTCTTCCCCCTCCACCCCCTGTTCTCCCATCTGAGCCCCCCACAGCCAAGAGCTCCTCCACATAGCCTGCCTGGGACACCTTGTGGAGTGACAGCCACCAGCTGTCGAAGGAAGTCATCCAGAGTGACCGAGAGTCAGGAGGCCCTGGGCAAATGTCGGCCACAGCCTTTACTAACTTGTGACCAACTGAGCCTCGGTTTGCCCTTCTGGAAAATGGGTGTTAAATCACACGGGGTGGTGAGAAGTCCATGAGATGATACGAACAAGAGCCTAGGGCCGGTTTCTCAGCCTCAGCCCTGCGCACATTTGGAGCCAGATAATGTTTTTCCTTCACTGTGGTAAAATGCACACAACACAAACTCTCCTGTCGTGACTACCTGTGAGTGACAGTTCAGGGGTATCAGTACATCGTCCTGTTCGTTACACAGGGTCACCCCTACGGGCCGGACCTCTCTTTCCCTTGGGGGCTGTCTGGGCGTCCTGGGCCTCAACCCAGAGTCGTGACAACAAAAATGTCTTCTGATATTCTCAGTGTCCCTGGTACACTGTCAACTCTCAAAAATCATAGGTGTTTTAATATGTGTCCTTCACAGTGACTAAACCAGGACTGAGTCCCCAACGAGTGCTTTAAAAGAGCAGCTTACGAAGTGAATGAATGAATGAATGAATGGGTGGATGGATGGGTGGGTGGACATGGCTCCATAGCTGACCACACCTAGAGGCCTCCCTTGGGGCCCTGAGGCCCCCGAACTGCTCCCACCACCCCGTCATCTCATCCTGGTTGCCCCAGATTTCCCCTCCAGCCCCCTGCCTGCACCCCACACCCAGACGAACCCTGGGTTTAGTCACACCCAAAGCAGCCCACGCGAGCACCTACCTGAATAAGCTCACTTTGACCTCACAGCTCTGGGGGTGGGGGGCACTCTAAGTTTTCCTGCCTAAGGTATGAGGAAGCTGGGATGCCAAGAGATTGCCTGAGGCCCCGGAGCAAGGGGGAGGCAGCACCAGGTGCAGGCCGCAGGCTCCAGGCCTCCTGGGCCCTTGCTCTATCGTGTCCACAGCCCTCTCCCTCCTGCTAAGCTGTGCTCGGAGCGCTCCCCCCTTCACGGGAAGCCTTCCCCATGGACCCGGCGCCCCTCCTCCCTGGTTCTCTAACTCTCCTCCGGTGCTGGCCTACCCTGGGCCTGATTCAACGCCCCCTGGAAGCTGCTCACCAGCCAGCCCTCCCTCCTGCCTGCTCCCTGGGCCAGGGGGGCCCCTGCTCACCTCATAATCCACCCCGACCCTGTTCAGGGCGATGTTGATGGTGAAGGTGGACGCGTCGTGGTGTGGCACCAGCGAGGGCTGCTCATCGGGCTTGTAGCGGACAACAAAGGCCAGGTCGAACTGGGCCTGCGCCAGGGAAGTGACACAGGGGACTGGCGTTAGAGGCAGTGAAGGCCAGGAAAGGCGGGGATGTGCGGAAGGACCCCCCATCCACTCTGCAGGAAGGTCGGATCCCTAAGGGCAGGTCTGTCTAACGCTGGGTTCTCCAGTACCTGGCACAGAAAAGATCCTCAATAAAAATGTCGGGGTGTGGGGGGGGGTGGACCTGGGAAGCATTATGCTAAGTGAAATACGCCAGTCGGAGGAAGACAAGTACCATAGGGTTTCACTCATATGTGGAATCTAATGGACAAACTAAACTAACAAGGAAAATGGGGACAGACTCACAGAGAGCAGGCTGACAGCTCTGGGTGGGGAAGGTTGGGGGTGGAGGGATCAGGCAAAAAGGACTCATGGACAGGGGCACCAGTGGGCTGATTGGGGGGGGGCAGGTAAAAGAGGGGATAAATGGTAATGGAAAAAATACAATAAACAATGTGGGGAGGAAAGAAAGGACAGAAGGGAGAGAGGGAGAGAAGAAGGGGAAGGGAGGAAGGGAGAGAGGGAAGAAGTGGGAAGAAAGGGTGAAATGAATGAATCTAGGCTGGTGGGCCCTTCGGGCAGGGCCCAGGCACGCCCAAAGGCCCAAAAGCCCAAAGCAGGTTTTCAGAGAAAATCTCGGGAAGGAGGAGGTCGCTGGGTGACGCGAGTACAAAAGCCAAAGCGGCCCACCAGGGAGGGAGCTGAAGGCCAGCCGCGGGAGGGAAAGGCGTGCTGGCTGGCTGACCGGGGACTTGTCCATCTGGTGAGCTGGTATAGGGTCACCGAGGCAGGGGTGAAGGACACAGAGGAAGGACTCAAATGGTCACTGGTGATGTCACAGGCCAGAGGCAGCGTGGCCCCCACCTCCCCGGGGGTCCCAACACCTGATGGGAGGAGACTTCGCACCTGATGGGAGGAGACTTCGCACCTGCCAGCCTGGAGGCCAAATACAGAGGCCTCTGCCCAAGCAGGAAATGCTTCTCTCCCCTCCCCCGCCCACCCGCCCCTCCCCAGACACTCTGGCCCCTGCCCTGGTCCCGGCCGCCCCCAGGCCTGCCCACCCTGGTGTAGTAGCCGGGGTAGAGCTTCTCCGTCACAGGCGCGATGTATTCCACCAGGAACTTGTGCCACTCCCGCTCAAAGTTGATCTGGTTCATGTGGATGTCGATGGTGGGCACGTTTTCGTAGCCGCCCTGGATGCGGCTGTCCTGGAAGCGACCCAGGGAGGGTGGTCAGCAGAATTCTAAGATGGCCCCTGACTCCCAAAGCCTGTCTAATTCCATCCCTTTGACCTTGAACCTGATGGGATAAGGTCAGATTGTAGGACAAAAGGGAAGGGGTTTTGCAGGTATCGTTAAGGTCACTAGTAAATTGACTTGGGTTGAATCCAAGGGGATCCTATCCCAGGAGAGCCCTACAAAGGAGGATCTTGAAGACAGAAGCTTCCTGCTGGCCGGGAAGAAGCCAGTCAGCATGAGTGCTACCACGGCAAGGGATGAATTCAGCCATGGGAGCTTGGCACAGGACCGGAGGGACAGATGAGCACCAGCCCTGGCCAACACAGCAGCCCTGTGATACCCTGGGCACGGGACGCAGCTAACCCACACCCAGACTCCCGCCCCACAGAAACCCAAGCAAAATAAATGGGTGTTGTTTTAAGCTGTTAAACTTGGTGGTGATTTGTTACACAGCGTGGAAAACCAACACAGAAGGCCACAGGTCCCAGGCCAGCCTAGTTGCTGGGGCACAGGGATTAACCAGACCCCGGAACGTATGGGCTGTGCCTAGTACTGAGTTCTGGAGGTTAGCTCAGCCTCCACAGCACGTGCATGAGACAGGTAACCAGAGCCACAGATCAGCCAGCCGCCAGGTCAAGGCCGGCCAGTCTCTGAGACATGCTGGCCCAGGGTTACCGAACTGCCCAAGCTGAGAGCAGGTGCGGGGTCCCTCCTTCAGCACAATGCCACCTGCTTCCGCTGTCTGATAAGTCACTTCCTAATTCTTCCTAGTCCACACATGCTCATTCCTCCCCCATGCCACGCCCAATCTAGAGGGGAACTCACTCCCTCTAATAACAAACCAGGAACTGGAAGCCTAGCCCCTTAAGATTAAGACAACTCAAGTCAACCAGTGACCCGGGCAGTTTGGGGACCAGCACCCCATCGTTTTTCTCAAGCCCCCTACTCCTAAGTGCCTGCAGGCACCCCCGCCAGTGCCCCGTCTACAAAGTCCCAGGGAGGTGCCAGCTAGCATGCCAGGCGAAGAGCCCACAGGGCAGGCACAGATGGAGGGGTGTCCCCCCCATTACCTGGGAGCCCCACCTTGTTGTCCCCCAGGGACCACTGGCCATAATGCTCCATCTCCTCCACTAGCTCGTCGCAGGCCGCCTCCGTGAAGATGGGGAACCAGTAGACGTCCGGGCATGGCTGGGGAGGGCGGGGGCTCCGTCACAGGGGTCCAGAATGGTATCAGCTCATCCCCCTCCAAATCCCATGGCCCTCTGCAGAAGCCGCCGAAGAAGAAAGTGCAGCGCAGAGCTGGCCAAGGTCACAGAGCCACCAGTTCCAGGGCCAGAGGTGCCAGTGCGTGGGCAGCGAGGCAGCAAAGGCCCGCCAGCTTGGGGGGAGTAAGCTGGTGGGCCCCCTCCCCACTCCTGGCCCACTAGCCGTGGTCCATGGTTGAGACCACATCTGGGGATGTTTTCCTTCCCCTTTCTGCCTGGGTCCCTAGCTGGCAAGTGTCAGCAGGAGGAAGGGCCCCCACCCCCACTGCCCGTTCCCTGGACCAGGCACTGCCAGAGCACCGAAACGTGCCTCCCCTCCTCCCCCAGCTCACCTAGTTTGTTCCTCTGTCCTCCGGCCCCCTCCCCCCCACAGCTGTTGGGTATAAATCCCGTAGCTCTGTCCCGGGGTGCTGCCCAGTCCTCACCATCTCCACCAGCTTCCCCGCCAGCACCTTGGTGTAGTTCTCGTGGATGTACTTCTCCTTCCAGTCCTGTGGGGAGCGGGCAGTGGGCAGCGGGCTGGCATCCTGGGGCCTGGCCTGGGCCAGCGGGACTCACCCCTCACTCAACCGCAAGGGATGCTCCAAGAGGGTGTTCCTCCCCCCGGCCGAGCACGTTGGAAGAAAGTACGTGCGTGCCTGCGGAAGCCGTGCTGCACCTGTGCCCGCTGGGTGCGTGAGTATTGTTTGAGGCCAAAAGTGTGCCCACAGCAGCTGGTGTTTGCATGTGTATGACATGTGTGCATGTGTGTGCAGGTCTCTGTGAAGGTGTAGGCGCGTGCCCATGTCAGCCATGAGCTCGCAATGTCCAGGAACACTGTCACAATTTCTCCTCCTCTGAGCATCACAACACCCTCAGGGGCAAGGCAGGCAGGGACAATACACCCATTTTAGAGCTCAGATTACTGCGGCCCCAAAGGTTGAGAGGCTCAACTAAGTCACAGCTGATGGGCATCTGACTCCTCATCCCTTGTCCACTAGATGGCGCTGCCTCTCAAACGGCCCTTCTCTCCGGGCCCTAGCCTGGCAGACCCCCTGCGGTGGAGGGAGCCAGGTGGCCCACAGGGTCCCAGTGTGGTCAGGCTCTGAGAGGGAGAGATTCAGGCTACATCCAAACGGTCCCTTCTGCTCCTGCCCCTCGACACCCACCCGGGGCCTCACCTCAGGGTTGTTGAACACCTCCCAGAGGTCATTGTGGAGGTGGGTGGTCTGGTAGTTGTCCAAGGACAGCAGGTGGCCGAAGGGGTGCCGGTTGGTTAGGAACATGAACACATCCTGGGGAGAGGAGACGGGGATGAAAGAGACCCGACCCTCCCCTGCGCTCCCCAGGGTGGGCCTGCCAGCAGCTTCCTCCACCCACCAGCTTCAAGTTCATAAGATCCGGAACTCAGTACAAGAGTAAGGGTCTCCCTATGTCCCCAGCACCTGGCCCAGACCTGACACTGGGGGTGAGATCAGGGAAGGCTTCCTGGAGGACTGAACGGGAATAAAAGAATGAATGTGCACAAGAAAAGGATGGACTTCCAATCCTGAAGTTTGGGGCACAGGGGAAAACATCAACATGCTGTCACATTTAAAAAAACAGCCACAGCCCTGGCCTGGTGACTCAATTGGTTAGAGCATCGTCCTGATACAATAAGGTTGTGGGTTCGATCCCCAGTCAGGGCACATACAAGAATCAACCAATGAATGCATCAAGAAATGGAACAAAAAAAATTGATCTCTCTCTCTCTGTCTCTCATTCTCTCTCTTTCTCCCTCCCTCTCCTTTCATCCCTCCCTAAAATCAATTAAAACAATTTTTTTAATAGCAGCAAAAAAATACTGGGTGGAACACAAGGATAGAGTAAGTGTATCTCTTGGGCATGTTACTTGAAGTATGTTTAGGTGGAAAATTTAGTTTTCCTTAGGTGCTGCCGAAAATGTAAGTAAAATAGGTGAAACTGGGTCTGCTAAAATGACCCCCACAGACCCCAAGGCCCAGCCCGAGTGCCAGTGCCCCAGGTGCCCCCACCGGACCCTGGCAGCCTTCGAGCGGCCCTGCTGGAACCTCAGGAGCTGCAGGGCCTATGGTGACAAGGCGACCCACCTTCCCGTCAACAGGGCCTCCTCCGACTGCCCGCCCAAGGCTGACCTGCTGCCGGATGTTGGCGCAGAAGGCCATGTCGGGGTCCAGCTTGCTGTGGTGGAACAGGTCTGTCTGTTGCAGCTCAGCCCGCAGGGCACTGCCCTTGATCAAGTAGATGTTTGAAATGTAGGGCACGTTCCAGACACCGCTGAGGGAGAGAAAGACAGAAGGGGCCATCGGCTGGCGGTGAGGGTCGTAGACTAAGGGTCAGGGACCAAGGGAAGGGCCCAGGCTAATTGTCGGGAAGTCCCTCTCTGTGTCTGACTGTAGTCTTTCTCACTTCGGGTTCAGCGGGAATTTGAGAGCAGCAAGGGGATGACGGCGCTGCAAAGCCAGGAAGACAAATGAGGGTGCCCCCCCGTCCCGCAGGTACTCACACACGCCGCCCCTGAACAATGTCCACGTAGTCCTCGGAGCGAGCGTAGTAGCCATCTGCGCTCAGTGCCCCCCAGAAGTTCGACCACAGCCTCCCATGGCGGGTCATCAATGGGGCAATGACGTTCCTAAGAAAGGGAACATCTCAGAGGGGTCCCTCTGCCCACTGGAATTTGGGACAGAAGGGTGGGGAGGGCGTTTCAACCAGCAAGCACCTCCCCGGGGCAGGGCCTGGAGTGGGGTTTGGCCTGTCTGAACCTGCTCCCTCCCACGGGAACAGAGGGTGGGAGGGGTGGCTTAGGGCTTGTGGCAGGGAGGGGGGACATCCTGGACCAAGACAAGGTTGCCAGGCTGGAGCAAGCGCAGAGCAGTAGGTGAGGCCAAGGCAGGGGAGGAGGAGAAAGGCAGGGGAGGGCGCCCAGCCCGGGCCCAGGTCTATCACGAGGAGTGCTGCGCCAGGATCCCTGCTCTGAGGGCCCACCTGCCTGCCTGCGGCAGCCCACCCACAGCCTCACTTGTTCTGCTCAATCAGCAGTCGCAGGATTTTGGGTTCGGTCAAGGCCACGGCGGCATCCACGCTGAAGTAGTAGGTGCAGCCACGGTCCTGTCGGCACAAGTCCCTATAGGCAGGGGGATGCAGGGTCAATGGGTTGGGGCTCCAGTGCCAGCCTCCCACCCAGGATCGTGGAACTGCACTGTCCACCCCCGCCCACATGTGGTCACCAGGTACCAGCCAAGGGCTTTTAGAGAGGTCAGGCCGGCCCTGGTGCAGGTTGGGACCAGCTGCCTCAAAAGTCCCTCCCAATTACAAGACCCAAACCATGATGCAGATCCCAGACTCTCAAGATGAAGGCCCAGAGTTTCACAACTGGTATCAAGTGCCCTGAGAACCCGGTACGGGGGGCAGCACTGCCCACAGACAGGTCCCTACGCTGCCCAGGGCCTGGGGTAAGCTGGTTCTGCTTCCTGGAGCACAGTTTGGTAACTGGTACCAAGGCCTTAAAATTTTCCGTTCTTTTTGTTCATCTGCTCCAGGGCTCGGGAACCTACGGTCCGTGGTCCAAATCCAGCCCCCTGCCTGGTTTCATGTGGCTCGGGAGCTAAGAGTGTTTTTTACATTTGGAACTGGTCGGGGAAAGAATCAAAATAAGCTGCATGAAAATCATATGAAGTCAACCTTCAGTGTCCATAAATAAAACGCGGTTGGAGGCCAGCCCCGCTCGCTGACACCCCACCAGCCGAGCCGAGAGGCCGTGGCCGGGTCCACGAAGCCCGTTCACACAGGTTCACCATCTAGTCCTTTATGGGAAGTCTGCCAGCCTCGGATCTGGACGGCCGAATCCTTCCACAGCCAACGCAAACTGCTTGTTTGTTTGTTTGTTTGTTTTAATAATAAAGGGGGAGGGGGTACAAGGGGGCTAAATGGTAATGGGAAAAATATAATAAAGATTTTATATTAAAAAATAATAAAGGGAAAAAATGAGAGACTGTTTCTCTAGCTGTCAGCATCTACCATCGACTTCCAGCCCCGCAATCCTCTCTCTCTCTCTCTCTCTCTCTCTGATTTGCTTCCCAAACTCTAGGGGCGCCGCTCAGGGCGGAGGCCCCTTCCCATCTGACAGACGGCAACACTGAGGCTCAGCGAGGGGCAGACCGCACAGTGCTCTGAACTCCTGTCTCCCAGTCTGGTGCTCTGACACCATCCACGGCCCCTCTGCCCACCACTGACAGCACAGACAACCACGGTCCCCAGGGCCCCCAACTCACGCGCCCATGTTCCTGGCGTCGGCGTTCGCCACCCGCACCTCGGGGCCTACCAGTTTCACAGACTGGTACTCGCCGCTGTGCTCCGCCAGGAACTGCTCCACCTGAGTCTTATGGTGTTGTTCCTGCAGGGGGCAGGGTGGAGTGACGATGAGGACACAGGTCCCACCCAGGGACCGAGGTCCCTTCTGCTACCTCTGCTACCGCAGGCTGGTCAGCTTCACTCCCGGCACATCCCTGGCCACCTGCTTCCCTACACCTCACACCTCTGCCCGTGCCAGCCCTTCTGCCTGGAGTGCCCTTCCCCGGCCATCCTTTGACCATCCTCCCCCAACCAGGCCAGGCCCACAGTGCTCTTACGAGCCTCTGTCACCAGGAGGGCACCCCCAACCCACAGGGCCCCACTTCCCAAGTCGCTGATGCTGCTGGCCTGGGGTGGGGCCCAGGGATCTGCTTTGTTACAAAACACTCCAAATGATGTTCGGACTTTGCTTTGAAAAACAAAGCCCAGATGTGGGGCCCCTCCCATGGGGAAGCCGAGAGAGCAGGATCTTTCAAACCAAACCCAGGATTTGGAACAAAGCCGGCCCCGCTACAATAGCTGTTTGGCCTTGGACCAGTCCCTTCACCTGTCTGGGCTTCAGTTTCCTCTTTTGTGAAAAGGGAGGTGAGCCCTGACCGGTGTGGCTCAGTTAGTTGGGTGTTGTCCCACAAAGCAAAATCTCGTTGGTTCGATTCCCTGCCAGGGCACATGCCTGGGTTGCAAGTTTGGTCCCCGGTCAGGTTGCATGCGAGAGGCAACCAACCAGTTGATGTTTCTCTCCATCTCCTTCTCCCTCCCTTCCCCTCTCCCTAAAAATAAATAAGTAAAACCATTTTTCTTAAAAAAAGGGAAGAGCGATCATGCCTTCCTCACAGGGTCATTGTCAGAAGTCAACAAGTCACATAGTAGCACACAGTAAGTCCTCAAATACTGCCTGTGACACTTCCCTTTTTCCACCCAAAGTCACAAGTCATGGGTGTGGTCCTTGTTGTCTCCAGGGAAGCTGGGAGCCTCCCAAGGGCAGCGCCTACATCCTTCTCCTACCTGCACGGGGCACAGCTGGGTCAGTGTCTGGGACACGGGCAGAGAGCTGAGCCGGGGGTTGGCCCCGGGTCCCTGAGGGTGGGGCGCAGGCTGTCGGGGCTGAGTGGTCTCAGAAAGGAGTGACCCTCAATGGGGCGCCTGAGAAGACTTTAAGGAAGACAAGGAGCCTTGAGAGAGGCAGGATTTGAAGAGTGTACTGGGGCTCCCAGTTAGGGACACTGGGAGAAGCGAAGGCTGAGAGGTGGGACTTTATCTGGTGAGGAAGGAGAAAGGCAGGAAAGGGGCAGGAGGGTACCCGGAATTCCGATTCCACGCCTGCTCTGCACAACGCGGCAGGCCTCCAGGCCCTCCCGATTCCCCAGAAGATGCTCAAGGAATGAAAACCAACTTGACTGTCGTCAGATCAAATTAGGAAGGACTGACTGGGACCGGGAGGGGAGCAGTGGTCATGACAACAGCTACGAGCACCTACTGTGTGCTGTCGATGCACCAGGCACTTTTCCATGTGCTTCACATGTCAACTCGGTTAACCCCTGCAGGAATTCTGTGTGGTAACCACCATGATTATCCCTATCTAGTAGATGAGAAAACTCAAGCACAGAGAGGTTGAATAACAGCCCAAGGTCACACAGCCACTATAAACAATGGTGTTGGGATTCAAACTGGGCCAGCCTGACTCCAGAGACAACCCAGTAATTCAGGGACATAGCCCACCGCTCACTTCTGCTTGGCCAGATAAGCCTGTTTCAGTCAGTTCTTCAGAGGTCTCAGGCCACCTTGTGGACCCAAGCCACACGGCAACCCCACCAAGCACCCGCTACTCACATGGTTGTGAATGAAAAGCCGCATCCGCCTCCGGGGGTAGTGGAGGTGCAGGAGCCGCTGGAAGAACAGGGACAGGAACGGCGTGGGCTGTTCGATGAACACGCCGACCAGGACTACAGGCAGAGCTTCATCCTGCACGGAAAGGTGGCAGCACAGAGTCCAGCAACGTCCACTCACTGTGCTGCCACTGAGCCCCTAGGGTGGCCCATGGGACCCAGGGCCAGAGGCGTGGGGACCTAGCAGGAGAGGGGCCTGGGCCAGGGAGCTCCGAGCAGGACGTGCAGTTGGGCAGAGGCAGGGACTGGCAGGGAGGCAGCAGGATGCCCCTGCTGGGGACCGGGAGCAGCATGAGCCCTAACTCGGAGCGAGGACCACTTGATGGCAAGCTGTCAGGACAGCCTGACTGGCGTGGGGTTTGAAGCAGGCTATAAATGAGGAGTGACTTCGTGGGATGGGGAGGGGGTCGCAGGACATCCTGAATGGCCAAGCACAAAAAACTGGAATTTAGGCATCCGGGGATTAGCTGGAGCCATGTGTAGTCTGAGAAGGCTTCCAGGAGGAGGTGCCTGGGGGAGGCAGAGGATGGAACCCCAGACAGGGAGATAATTCCTTTACCCTCCACCAAAGACAACAGTCTCTTCCAGAATCACCCATCACCCCCTACCCCAGCCTCTGACAGCCGTACCCCGATGCCCTTGAGGCTCCGCAAGCCCTCGTCACACACGATGCAGCCCGTTTCGAAGGTCCAGAAGCGCGGGATGTAGTTGCCCAGGTAGTTCAGCTGCAGCTGTGGGGACGATGGGGCTGAGAGGAGCCAGGCCATCCCGCCCACCCACAACCACTGAGGCACACTCCCTGGGCCCCTGGTGGGCCCACACCCCAGGCACCTGCTGCCCCTGAGGGGGCAGGACTGTGACTTCACTTTGGGTGAGCTTTGGAGAGCAGTTCATTCCCCCAGAGGTCACCAGAGCTGAGGGGACAGAGGGCAGGCTTGCCGCTGGGGCTTTTTCACCTCTGGGTCAGCTGAGAGCTGGTACAATGCAGATTCCCGGGGCCTGCTCCTCCGAGATTCCCACTGAGCAGCTTTAGGCGGGGTCAGGGAATCTGCCTTTTTAACACACTCCCCTGCCTCTCCCTTCCATGTGATTCTGATTTGGGTGGTTGAGGACCTCACTCAGAGAAACGTGATGTGAAGCAGGGGCCGGTCCCCCAGGGGCCAGTTCCCCAGGGGCTGGTCTGCAGCTCCAGGACCGCTCTGTCCTGTTCATGACTGAGGAGGCCTCACGCGCTGGTGCAAACATTCACTCAATGACACAGTGAAGATGACCTGAGGCAGCCGAGCCTAGGCCTGGGTGGGGACAGTGGCCTCCTTCGTGTCCTGTGGCCCAGCAGATGGACAGGGCATTATCCACCACCACGGTGGGAAGGAAGGCTCCAGGCTGAACTCGGATTTGAGGTTGGTGCCAAGGAGCTCTCCGGGCCGAGGTGGGTGGCCCTGGCCCCAAGGAGAAGCTGACTCCCTCCCACCCTCCGCAGGGGCTGAGGCCCCTCCCTACCTTGGTGGGCCCATTGCCATGAATCAGGACCGGGAGGGTGTCATAGACCAGGTTCCGAGCTCGAACGTGGCCCATTTCAAACTTCAGCACGACCTCATCTGGGGGTGAGAAATCACAGTGCGGTCCAGGGTCAGACCCGAGAGCCAAGCCCCTGGGCTCCCGAGCTGGGCTTGAATCCCAGCTCTGCCCCAGGGAGCGGGGTATGCCCTGGGTTAGTCACTTCCCCTCCCTCAACCTCAGTGTCCTCATCTGTGAAATGGGGGGTAACAGTGGAAGGGCTCCAGGTCCAGCAACCGCCTAGTACCACGCCTGGCACAGGGTGAGCCCAGAATCCACAGTGACCCTTATCCCAGCTCCAGACCCAGCCTGGAGGAGCCCCACAGCCCAGGGTCTGGGCCATGCTGCTGACGGGCCTGCAGAGCAGTACTGAGTATATGCCAGCTGCACAGAAGGGCCTGGGAGGGAGGGGGGACAGATCCTGTCCTGGCGGAGACAGCCCCTGGGGAGCTGGCCCGCAACCCAGGCAAAAGGTTCCTGACTGGGAATCAAACCGGTGACCCTTTGGTTTGCAGGCCAGGGCTCAGTCCCCTGAGCCACACCAGGCAGGGCTGCATCCAGTTTCTTAACTTAGGTTCATGAACTCCAGAAACCTCAGCCAAAGGGTGTGATGTTCCCGCACAGTCCTGAGAGAAAAGCCATAGCTTCCCTCGGATTCTCACAGGGATCCATGTATTCCATGTATAAAACCTCCAATCAGTGATCTGGTCCAACTTCTCTTTACTAAGGATGGGGAAACTGAGGCCTGAGGTATACGTGCATGTGTCTTTCCTGAAGTCGCCAGTAAGCTAGTGGCAAAGCAACATCATCACCAGCCGCGGACTTGGGGTCAGCCCGAGGGCATGCGTGGGTTTCAAGGACCAACTAGCCTCCACTTCCCAACTCCCTACCCCTACCCAGGAAGCCTTCGGCTGGGAGGAGGGAAGGGGAAAAGCAGGCTCACCTGTAGAGACCAGGCATCTGGGGCGGGACCGGTGCCTGCTTGTGCATTGCCCAGCTCCCACCAGGCTGAGGGGCCGCCCTGTTGCCCGGGTGTTGGAAGGGCTCTGTGAGCTGATCTCACGACTCTATTTTCCCCACCCACAGAGACAAACAGCTCTGCCTCAGGACACCCAGGTGGTCCTGGGGGCCTGGGGATGGGGCAGGTGGCAGGTGACCCCCCAACACGACAGACAGAGAGGAACCAACACTTCCTCCCCCTTGGGCTCAGGCCCTGCCTGGAATCCTCAGCTCCTTCTCACCAGCCCTCTCTCCATCCCCTCCTGTGGGGGCTGCTCACCCAAGGCTCCGTCCAGGTTCTGGAAGATGCGGCAGCGGTGGTCCAGGGTGATATTGATCCGCTCCTGCAGGAAAGAAGGCAGCCGGCTGCAGCAGGGACGGGCCACGGTGGGCAGCCTGCTCTCCCCACTCTGCCCCTTCCTCTCCCCACCTCTGCTTTGCCCGGTCACATCAGGCTGTCTGGGAGACCTGGGAAGGCCAGCCAGCGGCCAAGCCCCTGGGATCTAGCGGCCTAGTGAGTCCATTTCCAGAGAAGCAGGGCTTCTCAGAACAGGAAGGAATACAAGGAAACAGCTGGTTCCACCACAGCCGCCACCACAATACCACCACACACTCGATCAGCACCGCACTGGGTGCCAATCCCCATTCCAGGTGTTGTGTATACGTTAATTTAACCCGCACACCTTCCCTGGGAGAAAATGTCGCGCTGTGTGCCAACCACTATGCTGTCGCACAAACATCAATTAATTTACTCCGCACACCCTCCCTAGGAGAAAATTCCACCGGCATTGCATTGTGCAGGTTTCTAAAACAAAGCACAGAGAGGTTGGGCAACTTGCCCAAGATCACGCAGCTAGGAAGTAGCTGAGTTGGCATTTGAACCCAGGTAGCCTGGCCCTGAAGTCCCTGTTCAGGGGCACAGAGCTGCCCGCTCCACTCAACCAGGCAGAGCCAGGGGCACTCAGGCTCCGCCCTCATGCCCTGCAGAGCAGCTCCACTCGTACGGTTTAGTCCCTGTGCTCCTGCAGTGATGTCACTGGAGGCAAAGGAGGAGGAAGGACTGAGTTAACAAAAAGACCAAATTCATACTTTCCGCTGCACAGGCCTGGCTGCTTCATTTTGTCATTTTGTGGATGATAAAAACTGAGGCCCAGAGAGGGAATGTGACTTACCCTAGGTCACACAGCATAGCATGGATGGGGACTTGGGGGGATAAGCAAGGCAGAATCCAGGAATCCTGACCCTGATGAGTTTCCTGTCTGCCCAGGGGAGGATACTGGCCAGGTCTGGGGCTGCACTGGCCTGGTTCTGTTTCCTCCACTCCCCTTGATAATCCAGCCTCCGGAGAGGCCTGCCAAGCTCTCATCAGTCCCTCAAGAACCCCCCAGGCAGAGTGGGAGAGGCGTGGCTCATTCCTTCCATCACCATCGCCACCACCTGGCATGAGGTTGTCAATTCCTGTCTCCTTGAGGGTCCATGAGGGCAGAGACCCTGATTGTCTTGTTCACTGCCACATCCCTGCCCTGCACCTGTCAGTGTCCCTGCTAGATAAATCAGTGAATCGATGAATAGGTAACTGGGGAGGTCAAGGCCAACCCAGGGGTTCAGGCCCTGGAGGGGCTACTCCCAGTGCAGCCCAGTGCAGGATTCCCCAGCCCCACCCACTGACTCTTACCCTCTTCTCCGGGTCCAAGAAGATCTTGGTGTAAAAGAGCTGGTCACTGTCACTGTCCTGGCCCTCCCACTCGGCCACCAGCTTGCTGAGGTTGGGGGCGTAACCGATGAAGCCTGGGGGTTGCATGGGGACACGCAGAAATAGACACTTTCAGCCTCTAAGCTGGGGGCCTCTTCCCAGCCTCCCCTCTCCTCCATCTACTCCTTTACCCACAAGCTCTGCTTCCTCTCAGAAGTCCTCCTAGATTGAGGAGAGGTGATGTCCCTAGACTGGAAACAGCCTGCCAGTCAGTGTCATTTGGTGACAAGTTCCCCCTGAGCCCAGAGAGACAGAAAGGTCACTGGTGCCCACTAAACTGCACCAGCTCAGGTGCTGGGCACCACACAGGTGGTGAATGAATGGATAAGACCAGGAGCTCCCAGAGAGCAGAGCTGGTGGGCACAGGCTGGAGCCTTTTTTCTACAGTTATCTGGGAAACTTGGCCCAGAGAAGGGCAGAGGCTATGCCAAGGTCACACAGCGCATAGAGGGGGCTTAGAAGGAAAAACCCACTCAGGACCCTGGCTGTGGGGCAGGCAGATGAGAGAAATGGGAGAAGGTGGGCAGCCAGGGAGGGCCCTGCTGCAGGGGACACCAGTACCCCAGGACCAGGGCCAGGCCATTTGGACAGTGCCAACTCTCCTGGAGAGAAGGGGCTGCCAGCGGTGAATCCCCTTTCCATGGCTGGACAGAGAAATCCAGAATAAAATACAGATTCTATTCTCTGTGCCGAGGGAAGCCATTGAGTAATGAGCGTGGATTTGCCTCTGGCTGCTGGGTGGGAGATGGACTGGAAGGGGGTGAGGGGGTGGCTGGCAGAGCAGAATGGGGACTACTACTGATGGCCAGGAGCCCTGTGAGGCAGTGGCGGTGGGCGTGGACCTCACAAGGCAGATTCAGGGGATCTTCTGAGACAGGAGCAGTGGAACACAGCAAAGGACTGAGCTGGGGAGGGGGGAGCAGGGAGGAATCGGGGAGACTCTCAGGTTTCACCTTGTGCAGGAGGACAGTGGTCGGAGGGGATGCGCACGTTTAAGGGTTAAAGAATCAGGAAGAAATTCTACTCAGGACATCCTGCGTTTGGGACGTGAGAGATGTCCCTGTGGACAGCAAGCAATCGAGTAGCTTCAAGAAAGCCATGGGCGGAGCCTTCCAGGGCCCGCCCAGTCCCCGTGGGCGGAGCCCTCCGGAGCCCGCCCCATCCTGCCATGGCTCCTCACCTCCAGAGCCCAGGAACCTCTTGCTGTCGTCGGACACCATGGGGTACTTGGCCTCCAGCCTGCGGTCTGGGTAGATGAGCTCCTGGGCGGAGAAGACCACCTGGCTCCTGGCCTGCCGGAACTTCTTCAGGAGCTCCCGGGGCCCCGATGCAAACACCACGTCGTAGCTGCAACCAGAGCCAGAAGTCGGGGTGTGCTGAGGGGCCCAGGGGACCTGGATGGAGGCTTCCGCAAGCCCCCTCCTCCCACAGTCTGGGAAATGAACCTGCTCTGCTGTCCTTGACCTTGCCCTCCATGTTTCCACCCCCATCGCGGGCAGAGAGATGGTCCCCACAACCCGCGCCCCTCTCACACTCAGAACATGGCTTCTCACACGTGGGCAGGTCCCCCACCCACCTTTTCAGCAAGGGTGGGAATGGGCTACACCAGAAGGTCTTTCCTGGGGTGCACGGACCCCTACAGCTTTAAGAAACCTTAGCTAGTGTGATCCCCCCATCCTAGATGTCCTGGAAAGACCTCAATTTAAAATACTCTTCTATCTCTCTGCCTCGGGCCCTGCGCGGGAAGCCCTGGCCACTGACCTGTCTGTGAAGAGAATGACCAGGTCCTCCTTGTCTGCATACTTCTCCAGAGCTTTCTTAAGCAGCCGAACCTTCAGCCCTCCACCAGCAGAGGTCTCCTTCTCTCCAGGCCAGTCTTCCCCTAGGCCCAGTGCCTGCAGAGAATGGCCCCTTAAAGGTGGTCATGTGACCCTGCCTGGCCAATCAGAGGCCCATCCCTCCCCACCCCATAGCCATGGTTTGAGCAGGACATATCCCTGGGACTATTCTATTAAAATTAAGGAAAGGCTGTCTTTTCTGCTGAAAAGCAGAACAGCTAGGGAATAAGTATGTAGCTGGTGGTCATCTTGCCAATACTTAGAGGGTGTGCCTGCAAATGAAAACAAACACGGCCTAGAGGTGAAGAGATGACAATTTCACCACGCATGAACCCCTGGATCCAGCTATGCCTGAAGCAATCCCCTGCTTCAAATCTTATTCATGTGAGCTAACATACTTCCTTTCTGGCTTAATGCCTGCCACTGGATTGCAAGTTGTGTAGGCAGCGATGTGGCTTGTCTTGTCTGTCATTCCTGGTGCCCGACACAAGGAGGCACTCAGCACACAGCTAAATGGAGGAATGTCTCCCTGTGGGCTCAGCACCATGGGCCACAGGCAGAGGACACACACCTGTGACACCGATGGGCTGGGCATTAATTAGCCCGTGTTTCAAACACAGAGCGGTGTTTGTACGGGTGAGGTTTCCAGACTGTGGTTGCCCCCAGATCACCTGGGGGTAGTTGCAGCAATGCTGATGCCCTCTCAGCTAGCCACTCCCCGCCAGGTGAGCCGCCACACACCTCTCCGGTCTCACCTCCCCACACTCTCCCTCTCCAGCCGCTCCTGGACTCCGCTTATGTTCTTCCCCCTCTTGCTTTGCCTAACTCATCTCCATCTCTCAAGCTTCCAGAAGCTTCTCCTCTGGCCCCAAGTCAGTTGGGGGAGGGTGGACACCCAGCTGCTGGGCTCCCCCTCCACCCTTCAGTTGTGCCTGCCTCCCCTGGGGAGTCCCTTACCTGGATCTTGTAGTTGAAGAACTGGGCTGACCGCTTGAAGCGTCGGAACCCCTCGGTCTCCTTCGTGGCCACCGTGAGGACTAAGAGACTGTCTAGGGACAGAGAAGAGCACAGTGGGTGGAAATGGAAGAGGAGGACAGGTGAGCAGCAGCAGGTCACGGTTCTTGTCAAATCCCGCAGAACGTGCCTCCACATCCGTTACAGACAAGAGCATGGGGTGTAGGTAGGAAGGGAGGTGGCTAAGATCACTGGGTTGGTTAGTGACAGAGCTGGGATGTCACCTCGGTCTCCCAATGCTCCTGCAGGGCTCCACTGACCTGGTAACTGACTAATGGGACAGAAAGCGTCCAGAGCAGAGGGTCCCCATCTTGCATTGTGGGACTGGGTCTCTCTGGCGTTAGGGGGCTCTTGGCCAGGCACAGGGGAGGAGGGAAGATTCACCCTGAATGCCAGGAGGACCCCTCTGGGGCATGTGAGACATTAGCCCAGAGACAGCCACCACTCTCCACAGCTGCACCCAGCGCAGACACTGCTTATCAATCCCAATAGACTTTCTTGCTGAGCCTCACTCAGCCGTGGAGTCTCCCAACACCGTGAGAACCAAGGAGAAACAGGCCCAGAGTGGAAACCGACCTGAAATCCTGATGGAGACCAGAGTAGCTATATTACCTTTTTAACATGGGACCTCTCCCAGGCTCTGTAGTGCGGCTTTACCTCTACAAAGGAACCTATGGGATGCAACTCCCAGAAAGCATTTCAGGCATCCCTGGGGAAGCCCCTCCCAGACCACACACTGAGGCTGCACTCTCTGAGTAGCAAAGGCTCTGTAGCTGGCCTGCCTGGTCAGAGTCCTAGCTCTGCTCCTTAGCAGCTCTGTGACCTTGGGCAAGTCCTTTCTAGCTTCAGTTTCGCCCTTGTAAAATAGGGATAATAATGGTACCCCCCACCCCACAAGGGCTGCTGGACTACTTCCATGAGATCAGGCCTGTAAAATCCTTGTAGGGATGCTGGCACAGGCTAAGAGCTATTATTCGTGACAACTAGAAGCAAATGCCTTGCTCTGGCATTCAAGGCCCTTGCTGATCAGCCCCATGATGGACTCATTCCCCACCCTGAGTGGGCCTGCCTCCAGCCAGGAGTCCAGCCTTGCTGGGCTCCTCCCTCCTGCCGGGGCTCCCTCTGTCTGCCCTTTCTCTAACCTTCCTCCAGGTTCTGGGAACAGTGACAGTGATACCTCTTCCCTGCCACCACCTCTGTGAAGTCTTCTCAGACTCTTCCTGGCCTCTCTCCTGCCCTCAGAGGCGGGACCCCACTTTGCAGCACTTGTCCCTGTTCCGCTCGGTGAGCCTACTGTCCTGGGGTCCAGGACTGAACACCTTTCTGGTGAACAGACCCACCAGGTGGTGTGGCTGGGACAGCAAAGGCAGGTTAAGCACAACCCCACTCCCACCCTAGGAAGTCAGGAGGAGCTGCAGCTGAAAGAACAAAGGGGTCCAGCCTGGCGAAGCTGGCTGACGGGAGGAGGGACAGGCTGCTGGCCTAAGAGCAGGGGGCTGGCGCCAAGCAGCCCAGCAGGGATTGGCAGGGATTCGCTAGGGGCGGGCCCAGGGACCTGGGGCAGGAGGGGCACCAGATTCACTGGGCAGGTGTGGAGAGGGGAGGCCTCACCACCTGACCCTGGGGTCCAGAAAAGAGGGCTGCTTCTCACCCTTGGGGAAGGGCTCCCCCTAACTCCTGCCAGGTTGGTTAAGTGCCCCTGTCCCCACCCAGGTGACGAGAGCCGGAGCCACCAGCTCTGAGGCCCTCTTGTTGTCCACAGGGGCTACTGGGGACAGGAAGAGTGTCACGTTTCATGGATGGAAAAAGCCAGTGTGTGTGTGTGTGTGTGTGTGTGTGTGTGTGTGTGTTTCTGGATCCTCCATTAGATCAGGGGCTCTCCTGAGGTCGGACAGCGAGGGAGGGAAAGGGACATGGGAGGGTGTGTCCTCAGGCCCTTTCAGGTTTCTGCTTCCAGATAACAACAACAACAAACAACAACGACGACGATGAAGGCTAACCTTTACTGAATGAATACTTTCTGCTCTCCTGACCCTGTTACACTTATTAACCCCACCCCACCTCCCTTCACTATGAGGAGCCCAGAGGGAAAGCAGGTGGGCGGGGCCCTGGTGCTCAGAAAGCCAACCCTCCAAAGAGACTCCCTGTGGGTCCAGGAGCTCTGACCCAGCCCGCAGAGAGTGGAAAAGGACCTCACCACGTGGGGCCAGAGCCCAGGTGAGGCCTGACTCCCAAGGCCTCAACCCTCCTGACCTACTGCCCAAAGTCCAACTGTGGTTTCCCGGATGAACCATCCTAATCCAGGGTCAGCAGAGATGAGCAAGACAGCAGACAGGAGCAGCAAAGACAGATCGCTGGGCAACCAACAGCCTCTCTGCGCCTGTTCCCCCCTCTGCGGAATGAGGGCAGTAACTACGGTAACGTGCCCTCCTCCGGAGGCTCCTGAGGCTCCTGCGAGGGATAACGAGCTAAGGTCCATAAAATGCTCAGCACAGCACTTGACAGAGGGGCTGTGCCCACTCTTGTCACGTGAAGCTCCCCTTGGAGAGGGAGCTGTGTGAGGGCAGGGACCACCCTGGGGTCAGGGGTGCGGAGGAGCCCTTCCTGGGAGAGAGAATGATGGGCAGAGGCTGAGCCGGGGGTTGAGAAGGCTGAGAACTCACACTGGGTTCACTGCGCTCCAGCTGACATCCCTCTGTCCCAAACAGTGCCAGCCCAGAACAAGGGCTGGATGGTAGGCGTGCGGCCTTGGCTCTCAAGGAGTGACATACCCAGTCTGCTCTCTGGGGAGACTGGGATGAATGAAGCTCCTCCCCCCGCCTCCATGCTCACCCAGCCCTGACCGGAAGGCATAAACTGGGTCAGGCAAAATGGGCGGGCATGGGAACCCCTGTGCTCAGGAGCCAGCCTTGCCTCTCTGGGCTTAGCAGCCTTGGGTCTCAGACTCTCCCCTCCCCTCCCCACCCTGAGTCCCCTCCCAGCTCATCCATGTCCAGCTGGGCCTGCCTGACTCCAGGGACAGTCTCGTCTCCTGCGGTGTAACAGCATGACCTGGAGCCCCCACCCAAGCCCAGCTGACATCCCTGGAACCTCAGATCTCAGCAGCTCCAGGCTCCGGTCCTTCCCTCTCCACACCAAGGCCTGCAGGGAAAGTCGTGAGCCCTGGGAGGGAGCTAGGAGCCTCTGCCGAAGGGAGAAAGGGCCACAGGGTGTCTGGACGCTCCCCGCCCCTTAGCTGTACTTTGTTGAAGGCCTTTTTCTGTCTCCCACATTGGTCTTGGGGTTCTCCCGAGACAGGGTAGCATCTCCTCCCTCAGGCACAGGGTTCTCTGGGAACAAAGGTTTGAGTCTCCCCGATCACATGGGGTGAGGAGCTCTGTGTCCCCCTCAGACTGGGAGCCCCCTGAGAGCGACAACCGCCCTTCTTTCTCTCCGTGTGCTGAATCCATGTTTGGATGAGGGGTGCACAACAGTACCTCCCCCCAGCACTGCACGGCAAATGCCGTGCCCACCCCAGAGGGACACCCAGTGCGGTCCCCGTGCCCGCCCCAGGGGAACGCTCCTCTGCAGCCGCCCCAGCCCAGCTGTCTGTGCTGCACTGGGTGTCCCAGCCCAGCCACACCAGGGAGAAGCTGGCATCGCTGGGGCTGCCGGGGTGCCCCTCCCTGACACCAGTCAGCGGGCAGCTTGGACAACGCCTGCAGGAAGCACTGCCATCCCACTCTGCCCTCGTGGCCAGCAGGCTGAGGGGCTCGCCTCCGCTGGGTCTGGGGGAGCTGCGCAGCCCCTCCCCCACCCAGAGGAAAGGTTCATAGAATGAGTAGGGGGGTCTGAGTTCCAGTTAGTGACTTGACTTTCAACCAGCTGTGGCAACCCGAGACCAGGCGTTTAACCTTCCGGAGCCTCAGTCTTCCTATCTGCAAAATGGGCTAATGATCCCTTATCCAAACAGTCTGAAGGGAGCAAGGGAAGCACAGAACCTCAACTTGGGAGCTGCCTGAAGTTAGCCCCATGCCTGGGGACCCGCTGTCCCTTCTTCATCAAAGAACGCTTATGAGCTACTAGGTGCTTTGCCTGCATGATCTCAGCGACACCCTGAATCCTGCACACTCTGTATGGGCTGCCTGTCTCTGCTTTGACCCTCCCATCACCTGCTGGGGGTCAGGGCACCTGAAGCCTTGTCACTGATTTGGTCCCCTCCCTGACTCACCTCTCTGGGCTTTGTTGTCGGGGGCTAGAGTTTCCGTCATGGGATGGTATGGGGTGGAGGGAGATCAGGTAAACAGCAGAGGTTCCCGGCAGAGGCCCAGGGAAAACAAAGGCTATTACAGGGTTCCTGGCTCCCAGCCAGTAAGTGGGCCCAGGCCACAGGCCCTTTGTACACGCTACCAGCCCAGCTCTGTGCTCAGCACCTCCCTCACTGGATTTTTTAAAAATATTTTATTTACGTTTAAAGATTTTATTTATTTGTTTTTAGAGGAGGGGGGAAGGAGCGAGAAAGAAACATAGATTTGTGAGAGAAACACTGAATGGCTGCCTCTTGCAGGCCCCCAACTGGGAACCTAGCCCGTGCAACCCAGGCATGTGCCTTGACCAAGAACTGAACCGGTGACCTTTTGATTCATAGGCTGGTGCTCAACCCACTGAGCCACACCAGCCAGGGCTTTATTTATTTTTTAGGGAGGCAGGAAGGGAGGGAGAAGGAGAGGGAGAGAAATATCAACTGGTTGCCTCTTGCACACCCCCAACTGGCAACCCAGGCAAGTGCCCTGAGGGAAATCAAAACAGTGACCTTTTGGTTCCCACAGCAGCCAGGGCCCCCACTGGATTTTTTGACCTCTCCTATTGCTCTGCTGGGAGGCTCCAGGAAAGGCCCGCGGCTCTGGGCCTGAAAATGTCTTTAAGGCCAAACAGCTCTGCAGCAGGAACCACTCCTTCCACACCCCCACGCAATCCGGGCCTCTCATCCCCATGATCTGCTGGCTGGAGGTGGTCTCTGGAACCAGAAGCACCTGGGTGTTAACCCTGGTTCCAAAGCCTGCAAGCTGTGTGGCCACGGGCAAGTGAATCCACTGTGGAGCCTCAGTTTGCCCATGGGGAAAACGGGGATCACAGGAGGACAGACACCTGAGGGCTGCCATCAGGCTTAACTGATGCCTGGTCCGTAACTGCTTCCCAAGTGGTGGCCTCTGTCATTATTATGAGTGTTATTATTTGTCCCTGTGGGTGCTGAACAGACTTGGGCTGTCTCTTTCCTTCTAGATGTGGGAACCACAACCCCTACAGGGGAAGTGATTTGCCCAAGTCATCAGCAAATCAGTGGACAAGTGGCCGGAACCCAGACACCCCCGGAAGCCCAGGCCTCCTGTAGAGACCGGTCCTTACCGAGGCAACCCTGAGATCAGCCCTCCCGCCCCGGACTCAACCGCCAGTGCCCCGGCTCGCATTCTCACCCTCCGGCTTGGCGTCCTCCTTCGCTTTGGCCAGAAGCAACCAGCCCAGCGGGACCAGGAGCAGCAGGGGCCGCATCGCCAGGGTCTGGGGACGTCCGGCCGGCCCCGGGGCACTAGCAGGATGGAAACTTCGCGACGAAGCCGGCGGTCCCGCTGCCACGCACTGGACCCGCCCCGGGGGCGGTGTCGCGCCGCCCCGCACCCCTCCCTGCCGCCCTCCCCGAGGGGAAGGGTTTTCCTGCAGACTTGCCAGAACAGAGGCCTCTTATAGTTGGAGCAGTTCCTCTGGCGTGTCCCCGCGGCTCCTGGGTCCTGCCGCCGGCCTGACCTCCTCGCTCCCTTCCCAAGAGGGCTTCACTACGACCGGGAAAAGGAGGGGAGAGCGGGGCGAGGCAACGATTTCTATACCTCAGATTCTGTGCCAAGGCTTGATGGTATCAGTAACCGTGAGCCCCAGTTTCGTCGCCTGAAGTGGGGATTACAATGGCATCTGTTCATTGAGTCTTGCATGGGTTAAGGAGTGTTACCTGAAGCGCGCTTAGAGCAGCCCGGTGATACACCATCAGTAAGACTCAGCTCTTAGGATTTCATTAGTCCTCCGCTAAACACGTGGGCGTGAAGGTCTGAGCCCCGAGTGGTGGGGGGCGGGGGGTGGGGGTTGGGAAACGTGTTCAGAGGCATCCACACCCCTGCTGAGATTCTGCTGTCAGCTGGAACCCTGGAGAAAGCTTATCACCACCCCGGGGAAAAAAAGGAATCACTCAATTTGCCTTTTTGTCCCTGTGAGGCAACGCTGATGAATGAATGGTTGGAAGGAAGGGAGGGAGGAAGGAATCGTTTAGGCCCTCTTCACTGACGGGGTCTTCTCAAAGCCCAACAAACCACTCGGGGTCTCTAGAACAAGGGCTCCTGGAGCAGGTGTCTGCCAGGAGCTTCCATCTCTTGGAAGAGACACTCATGCAGAGATCCAAGGGCCTCTTTGCAGCAGATTGGCCTCCAGAGGAATGGGTGGTGGGTGCGACCATGGTGGGCAGGGCACCCCTTTCGGGGAACAGAGGGTGGAGGGAGGAGGAATGTCATGGTTGTCAACAGCCACACAAAGCAGGCCACGGGTAGGTGCGGGGATTAGAGAAATCAATGGCACCTAAGACAGCTCCCACAAGGGAAACCCACTCCTGAGATGCTGCGTACTGGGAGAAGCCGTGTGCACATTGGACCCCTCAGTAAAAATATGCTTCTACCGAGACAATGCCAAAATGACAGCCAAATGTTTATAGTGGTAATATATATATGTATAAAATACATAATTATATTATTGCCAGGTAGGACTTTTTCATTGTTTTTACTTTTTTTTTTTAACAATGAATATATACTATTTGTCCAAACCAAAGAAAACCAACGCATGTTACTTTTAGAAGATAGGTACAATCTCTGGGAACCTGAGAAAACGTCTCATGGTACAGAGATTTACTCGTACAGATAGTGCAAGCGAGGCCCGGAGGGACCCAGCAGCAAGCCCAAGGTACAAGGCAAGTAAAGGGAAGAGGCTTGAGTGCGATCCAGGGCTTCTACCACCCAACTGGGACCCAGGGTGGGAGTTTCTGCAGCTGGGGACAAGATTTGGTGCCAGAATCCACCGGATGTTTTTGAATTCAGAGGACCACACTAAAATTCCAAACCGTTTGAGGAGGAAATGGAGGGATGAGCAGAGAGGAGGAGAATGCGCACATGTCAGCCGGCTCAGTTTTCAAAGCTCCGTTGCATTCCTTGCTCACAACCGCCTTCGAGTGAGACAGGATTGCCCCCCCCCCCCCCCCCCCGCATTGTGGAACTGCAGCTCCGAGAAGCAAGTGAAGCAACCTGCTGGAAGGCACATAGCTGATGTGGGACCACAGTAAGGGAGGCAGCTGTGGAAGCCGGCTCCAACTTTCCATTTTCTGGGGCCCAAGGAGAACCTCAATGCTGGTGTTCTGTGGACCGAAAAAAGTCCTTGGGCAGTGGGGTTCCCATGACCCAAGTCCCCAGAGTCCTTGCAAACCAGGAGGGGGGACCAATGCAGAAGGCTGCTGGCCTCCGCTGGAGAAAGGGCTCGCCTTGAGGGACAGTCTGCCCCCCATGCCTTCAGTATCTGTTTCACGCTCCCTTCATCAAACTGCTGGAACTTGAACCCAGTCCAATCTTCATCCAAAAAGACAGCCTGTCTCTTTAACCAGGGGTGGCTGCTGCCCAGATGTTACTCCTGGTACGTGCAGCACATGTTGTGCACAGTTAAAGGCGCAGGACCCCGATTTCCTGGGAAAGTACAGAAAGGATTGCTGGCCTGGAGGGCAGATGTCCTGTGCCATGGGATCTTTTCTCACTTCCGTTCTCTTTGATCCAAGTCCTCTCTTGGCCTAAGGAAGAGCCAGGGCCTCGGTGGACAGCCACACTGTGTGCTGCCAGACAGGCTGGCAGCTGGCCCTCAGTCCCCTCCCCCTTCACACGCATCAACTAATCCAGCCCCTTTAATAGTAATAATAATAATAACAATAACAGTAATAATAATAATAGTAACAATAGAAATGGAATAGCCAAGCTGTTTTCCTAAGTGAAAAAAATAAGATGCAAATATAAATTGCATGCTACAAGTTCTGTGAAAGAAAAAAATATACACTGTGTGTCTATGTGTCTGTATATGTGTAAGCAAACAGAATATCTGGAAGAATCCAGGGAACTGATGGCAGTGGTTGCAGTGGGGGCCCCGGAGGAAGGAAGACAATTGTCACTCTTCACCAGTTTACACATGTTGAATTTTGTATCATGTATCCTGTTTCCCAGTAAAAATCAATTAAATAATGAATAGTTGTTTTGAGCCAGGCACTATGCTAAATGTTTCCGTATTTGTCCAATTTAAGCCTCAGAGCAACCCTACTCTGCCTCAAGATCCTCATTTTACAGCTGGAATAACTGAGGCCCAGGGAAGTTAGTTGACTTGCTAGCAAGGGGTAAGGCCAAGACTCAAAACTTAGACAGCCTGATGCCAAGGTCCTTACTCTTGACCCTCTGGCTGTGTTGTGACTATGTTGTTGACCCTGGGCTGCAAGTCCCTTCCCCCTGGGGTGTTTGAGAATGGCCAGGGAGTTCCCTGAAAATGAACCTTCCCTTTGGGAATCTGTTTACAGAAATTGCTCCCCCCAAAAAACTCACAAGTGGGCCAAGATATATGCCTATTACATGGATGTTCATAATGGTGAAAATAACAATACAGGTTTACAGTTAAAATTATTTAGTGTGTGCCATGCACCTTGCTTGCTTTATCCGTATTAGTTTATTAATTCCTCGGAAACATGAGAGGCAGGGTCTGTGGTCATCCACATTTCACAGGTGGGATCGCCAGCGTCTGGTTTGTTTTCGCCTCTCTGTGCTCCCAAGCATGTACTTCTGCCTCCTTCAGGAGGGGGTTGGGTGGCTCCTGTCTCTCTAACCACAGGGCATGGATTCCTGCGCGCCCCCAAACATATTCCGTGGGTTTTGTGAATTCCCAGTGGTAACTAAGAATTTTGTGTTTGTGCTGACAAAAACCTTGGGGAAAGAAAAAAAAGAAGGTACCGTAGGATCACCCGGACAGACACCTTTCCACACAGCGGCGCTGGCCCACAAACTCGTCAGATACACGTGTCTGCTCACAGCCCACGAGAAGCCACTTAGAATGCCGGTTTAATTTTCAACAACTGGGGAGCGCTGTCGGGCTTTGCAGTGCCCTGAAAGCAAAGTAAAAACAATCGTTCCATTGTTCACCCCCTGCGCTCATATTGATTTTTCCCCCCAGTTAACAAAGCAAAATGTCTCGTTTTCATTGATGATTCACAATTTAAGGGCATTTTCGAAGTCTGAGACTATATCGTGCCTTCTGTTATTTAATAAGTTATAACTCAGAATTGACACGAAGACGACTTGGTGCGGTAGAGGAATGGCCGGTCCTGGGCTGGATTTGTGTCCGGTACACGGCACACGCGGCCAGACAGTCGCGGAGAGTTGTCAACAAAGTATTTCCTAGGAAGTCTAGTTTAGAGCGGTCACTCCTTTGCTCTTTTCTCTTTTCTGTACTGTTCTGTTTGCAGTGAGGATCATTTTTGCAGAAAAAAATATTATTTTTTTTTTAAAATCTTAGGACTGTTGAATCCATCAGTGGCAAGCGGGACCCAACACAAGCTCGGTTTGGCTGACTCGGTGTTTCTGACAAGTGAGTTGGATGCACCCCGTGCTCCTCGCTCTCCCCGCCAACCTCCCTCGCTCTTCCCTTGAACTTCACTCCGTCTGAAAAAGCGTGGACCAGCCCCACCGCTGGCTCTGGTCCCTTTCCTGCTGTGGCTCCGCCTACTTTCTTTGGCCCGCCCCTCTCTCCTCCCCCTCTTTTCCATATGTCGCAAAAGACTCGGCGGCCCTTGACGGCCGGCGTCGTTCGACAGTCGGAGGCTCCTAAGAAGGAGGAGGAAGAGACAGTGGCGGCTGCCGCGGCGGCTGCGACGCGGTCCGTGGTGGGTGCTGCGGTTCCGACTGGACAGTGAGACGCGGGCGGCCGGGCCGGTAGGCTGGGCGGCGGGCCCGGCGGCCGCCCCCGCGCCGCGCCCGCGCCTGGCGGCCCGATGTGGCTGCAGCAACGGCTTAAGGGGCTGCCGGGACTGCTGTCGAGCAGCTGGGCCCGCCGCCTCCTCTGCCTGCTTGGCCTCCTGCTGCTGCTTCTGTGGTTCGGGGGCTCCGGGGCGCGGCGGGCGGCGGGCGGCCTGCACCTGCTGTCCTGGGCCCGCGGCGAGGCGGGCGCCGCCGAGCCCTCTGCCTGCCTGGAGGCGGCCACCCGTGCCTGGCGCGGCCTGCGGGAGCGCGGCGAGGCTGTGCAGCTGGGTCCTGGGGTGCCGGCCCTGGTGGCAAACGGCTTCCTGGCCCTGGACGTGACTGCCAACCGGCTGTGGGTGACCCCTGGGGAGCGGGAGCCCGCCGTGGCGCCGGACTTCGTGCCCTTTGTGCAGCTGCGCCCGCTCAACGTGCTTTCTGAAGCTGGAGAGTCAGTGCTCCTGCTGCGTGAAGGGCTGCTGCGCCGGGTGCGTTGCTTGCAGCTCGGGACCCCAGGTTCTGGCGCTGCAGCCGCCGCCCCCGGGCCAGCCTCAGCCTCTGGCCTTGTCACGGGATCTGGCCGCGACTGTGTGCTGCTGCAGGAGGACTTTCTGGCCCACCGGGGCCGACCCCACGTCTATCTGCAGCGCATCCAGCTCAACAACCCCACAGAACGCGTGGCCGCGTTGCAGACTATGGGACCTACAGCTGCTCCGGCCCCCAGGACCTACACCAGTACCCTAGAGAAGGTCGGAGACCATCAGTTCCTCCTCTATTCGGGCCTGTCCCCGCCTTTTCCCACCGGGCTGGTGCACCTGGTGGTGGTGGCCGCCAAGAAACTAGTGGACCGGCTCCAAGTGGCTCCCAAGACGCAGCTAGATGAGACGGTACTGTGGGTGGTACATGTCTCAGGCCCTGTCAACCCCCAGGTGCTCAAAAGCAAAGCAGCCAAGGAGCTCAAGGCACTCCAGGACTTGGCACGGAAGGAAATGCTGGAGCTCTTGGAGATGCCCGCAGCCGAGCTGCTTCAGGACCACCAGCACCTCTGGGCTCAGCTCTTCAGCCCAGGTGAGGCCTGGCAAGTGCTTGGTTCAAAGTCCACACCTTGCACCAGGGTGAACATGGTTCATCCTGGAGATGTTCCTCCAGCGTCTGCCAAGGCGACAGTGAAAGGGAGCGGAGGGGTAGTTAAGTCTTGGGCATGGCGTCTGACCTGGGGCTGACCCTGGCTGCGCCATTATTTAGTGCCTGTGTGACCTGGACCCACATCCTAATCTTTCTGGACTTGCGTTCAGTAATAACAGAGACACCTACCTCGGAGGGCTTGTATGAGGTCCTGATGAAAGAATGTGGGTAATGGGTAGGTATTATTACTTGTTCTTGTAGGCGAGGCCTGACTTGAGCAGAGTGGTTTGGAGGGCCAGTTTGTAAAGGGGAAACAGAGAGGCCTGGTCATTCCCCACGTTCTTTTCTCGGTTCCCCATAGTCTGGCTGGTGACAAGCATGGGCTCACGACATCCCTTGAGGCTGAGATGTGCCCTAGCCCTTGTAACTGCAGTTTTTCCACAGGGAGGTCGTGGGACCTCTCAGCAGGTGGGATGTTCTGTCAAATGAAAACTGTCCCCCTTGGTTGTTTCAGAGAAGAAAGTCCTGTTCTAGATGCAAGAGAGATTTTGGTTTCTGGGGTTCTAGTCTGCATCTCTACATGTAACTGCTCAAGGAGTCTTCCATTCATTCCACCAGTGTTTATTGAATGCTTTTGCCAGGGTCTGTTCTCATGTGAAGACAGAAGGAACAGAACAGAGTTCCTGTCTCCATGGCGCTTGCTGGCATTCTGGATGGGAGGAAGACAAATATTAGAAAAGTGAAAATTCGAATAGATAAGTAAGATAGCTTTCTGTAAGAAAAGGTACAATGGAGAAAGTTAATCTGTGATTGAGGGTAACCTGAGAGGGGCAGGAAAGGGTAGGGGCGGGGCTCTGTTTGGGTCCATTTGTCACCAGGCCGCTGTGAGGAAGAAACAGCAGAGCCTCTGAGGCAGGAGGGGGTTTGGTGGAGTGGCAGGTTGTGAGCAAG
Source organism: Anoura caudifer (assembly GCA_004027475.1). Classification (NCBI taxonomy): domain Eukaryota; kingdom Metazoa; phylum Chordata; class Mammalia; order Chiroptera; family Phyllostomidae; genus Anoura; species Anoura caudifer. The sequence continues at coordinate 17,256 of PVKU01005908.1, read as the reverse complement.
GGGAGGGTTGAGGGAGGTGAAGGTCAGACAAGGGAGGCTCGAGCTGGCTGGATCCTACCGGGTCTTGTAGGCCTCAGTGAGTTTGCGGTGAATTCTGTTGCAAGTGGGGTGGGCAGCAGGGCAGAGATGCCATGTGGTGCACGCTTTTAAAGGTCCCCGCGGCTGCTCTGTGCAGAGTACAGACTCTGTGGGGGCAAAAGTGGAGTGTGGAGCCCAGGTGAGAGAGGCATGGCGCTGGGACCAGAGCTGTGACCGAGGAGACGGGAGTGGGTGGGTTCTGATACCATTGCAGGCGGAGCTGCCAGGACTTGCCAAGGACTGGCTGTGGGGAGCGAGAACTTGCGGGTGACTACTGAACTGGTGGGGAGGGTGTGAGTGGGTGTCTGGAGACAACTCAGGGAAGGACAGGTTTGGGGCTGGAAGAATTCAACCATGTCGGGCCCACAATGCCTGTCAGACGGCCAGGGGGAGACACCGATGGGCGGCCCGCTGGCTGAGTCTAGAGGTCGCACAGATGGGGGAGACCCTGGGTTCAGATGCTGCAGGACGGGAGAGAGAGAGATGGTAGAGGGGAGAAGCCCGGGTCTGGCAGGGTGTTGGTGACAGCGTTCGGGAGCGGGACCTCCACTTGGCTGCAGACAGTGTTCTTTCGGGACCTGGCAGGAGGCGCCACTATCTTTTAACAAGATTTTAGGTTTCAAGCTCCTAGGGCTCCGGCTGGTCAGGTGAGGATGCCAGGCAGGATGACTTTCTCTCTCACTCGAGGGAAACTGGAACCACCCCTTTGTTCCCTAGGGACAAAAACTTTGTGCCTCTGCTGCTCGTGATGTCCATTTCGTAACCTCAGCCTCCTGTCGGGCCATTCCCCCTTAACGTGCGACCTTTGTGGTGTTACAGGTGTGGAAATGAAGAAGATCACGGATGCCCACACCCCGTCGGGCCTGACCGTGAACCTGACCCTGTATTACATGATGTCCTGCTCCCCAGCCCCGCTGCTCAGCCCCAACCTGAGCCACAGGGAGCGAGAGCAGATGGAGTCGACGCTCAACTACGAAGATCACTGCTTCAGCGGCCACGCCACCATGCACGCCGAGAACCTCTGGCCTGGCCGGCTGTCCTCCGTCCAGCAGATCCTGCAGCTCTCCGACCTGTGGAGGCTGACCCTGCAGAAGCGAGGCTGCAAGGGGCTGGTGAAGGTGGGCGCCCCAGGCATCCTGCAGGGCATGGTGCTCAGCTTCGGGGGGCTGCAGTTCACCGAGAACCACCTCCAGTTCCAGGCCGACCCCGACGTGCTGCACAACAGCTACGCCCTACATGGCATCCGCTACAAGAACGACCACATCAACCTGGCCGTGCTGGCGGACGCCGAGGGCAAGCCATGCCTGCACGTGTCTGTGGAGTCCCGTGGCCAGCCGGTCAAGATCTATGCCTGCGAAGCGGGCTGCCTGGACGAGCCTGTGGAGCTCAGCTCCGCGCCCCAGGGCCACACCTTCTCGGTCATGGTGACGCAGCCCATCACGCCCCTGCTCTACATCTCCACCGACCTCACGCACCTGCAGGACCTGCGGCACACGCTGCACCTCAAGGCCATCCTGGCCCACGACGAGCACATGGCCCAGCAGGACCCTGGGCTGCCCTTCCTCTTCTGGTTCAGCGTGGCCTCCCTCATCACTCTCTTCCACCTCTTCCTCTTCAAGCTCATCTACAACGAGTACTGTGGGCCTGGGGCCAAACCCCTCTTCAGGAGTAAGGTATAAAGCCCCTGTTCCCAGCACCTGAGGCCTGGCCTCGTGTTCGGTCCTGCTCCAGGGCGGTGGAGGCTGGGGTTGTCCTGGGGTCCTTCTAAGCCAGTGCCCTCAGCCCTCAACACAGAGAGAGGAGCGAGTGGGTTTTGAAAGGACGTTAAAAAGTGACTTTTGAAAGGAGACCATAGGAAAGGACAGCTGTGGATAGGTGAGCCCGCTGGCCTCCCAGGGGTGTGGGCAGTTGTCCCCCGGTCCCCGCCCCAAGCGAGTCTCAGCATCTGTAAATAACTGCAGCAAAGCCCTAGATGAACCTGAAGCCTCCTTCCAAAGTGCTGGTGGACCTCCACCCTAACCCCTGAGGGCCTGTTCACTGCGTTCAGGGGGCGGCCCCTCCCTGTGGGCTGGCCCAGGGGGTGGTCTCGTCTGTGCAGGACAGGGTCGTTCCCTTCGATTTTGCTCAGACACCTTTGCCCCCAGGAGCCGCGGCTTTGACCCCAGTCCCATCTGGAACGTATCTCAGGATAGCAGGACTGGTGTCTCAGAGGGTGCCACCTCTGCCCCGTCAGCCGGTCAGTTGCCCGTGCTTTTTCGCCACCAGGATTTCTGGGAGAAAGAGCAGAAGGGAGCCCGCTGTTGGCAGTCAGGAGAAAGGCTAGAGAGGGAGCTGAGCTTGTTTTCTGACTGTCGTGGAGTAGAGAGGTGTGTGGCCCAGGTGTGTGTTCCCAAGTGGCCAGAGAGCCGGGGGCCAGTGCAGGAGAAATGCCTCATCCCCTTCCTGGAGGGCTTTGTGGCCAGAACTTGGAGAAGGAAGTAGCATTCGACCTGAAGGAGAGGCAGGTCTGAGCTCCTGAAGCTTGAAGGACAAATTGAAAGTCAGATCAAAAAGAAACGTGCAGACACCGTCTGCTTAGCCTTCTGGGCCAGCTGTACTAGAACAGCGGCGTGGGTGGCAGCTGCCCTGTTTAGCCCAGCACCGCTTCTCCCTGCTGGTTGGTGGGATTCTCTGCTCTTAATGTGGCATATACCCATCCACCGTGCTTCCCCACGCGCTCAGGGGGACGAGCCACGCTGCCCTCATACGGTACTGCCCCACGTGCCTCAGCTTCCTTGTGTAGAGTTGGCCTCACCAGAGTGGAGCCCCGCGACCACTCTGCCGCAGGCCGCTAACTCCGTGGCAGGTGGTAGTGCCAGCCTGTCACTGGGCCAGGAGCTGTCCGCCCGTGCCGATCGGGGCCTGGGTGGGCTGTCCCCATGACTGTCCCTGCGGCCGGCTTCCCTCAGGGCCCCTCTCGCTGTGCGCAGGGCCGGCAGCGAGCAGTAACGGCTTCTTTTGTTGGTTGAACAGGAAGACCCCAGTGTCTGAGGGAGCCAGCCGTCCTGCCTGCAGCCACCGACTGCACGAGACGCCCAGCACTGACCGTCCTGCTGCTACGAACAAGGGATCCTTTGAAAGCACCTACCCTTTCGTGCCTTGTTGGGGACACCAGTGACGCAGAGGCGCGTGTGGATGTTCAGGAGTTTACATGGGAGCGGGAGGGGAGGGGCCAGTAGATTTTTTGTAAGCTTTCGACTCAATAAAATGAACCTATATGGAAAATACTTGAAATTGAACTCACTCCTTCCACTTGTCCCCTTTCCTCTGGCCCAGGAACTAGACCTCTTGAAAAGACTCTCATCTGGGAAAAATTGTAGGGTTTTTCTCCTAATTTAATGTGTTCCTTCTTGACTGAAGTTTTAATTTATTGTGGAGATTTTGCTGGACGGCTTTGGCATCCGCTTTAAACAGTGAATGTTGGCGGTGATTTCTGACCTCGCCGCCGAGGGTGTGTCTGGGGGCCGTGCTCACGGCCTGCATGGATGGCGCGTGGGTCTCGGGTCATCCTCAGGTTTGCACATTGTCTCTTACGAGCCCGTGGAGATCTGTGATTTTGTATTTCTGGGCTTCAGGGGAAGTGTTTTAATTTTCTAGTGATTGATGATTGTTGGGTTTTGAAATACCAAAGCTTTCTTTTGTTCTGTTTTTAAATAAACCTCTTTCAAACTTCATGAGCAGTTTGTGTGTGGTTGAAGCCTTTGGAGCTGTCCTGCCTCCCTCCGTCACCAGGCTTTTGGGGGTGTCTGAAGCAGAAGGGCCAGCAGCCTAGCCCCCAACAGGAAGTCTCTTCCCACGTTTCCTCCTGTCAGAGGACTCCGCTCAGATGTGGAGGCGGCCTCTTTTCTGCTCCCCTGCGGGGGGCGGGTAGTCCAGCTCAGTGAGCTGCTGGAGAAGCACCTTCCTGGTCCTTTTCCTGCTACCGTGCCCTCTCCCCCTACCTGCCCCCAAATAGCCTAGATTTGCCTGCCCTGGGTTTTGCTGGCCATAGGGCTGGGCAGCAGGGGAAAACCCTGGGTGGACTTATGCCAGTTGTTTCCTAAAACTAAGATCTGACCCTCGCCTTTGTGAGGAGGAGAATGGAGCTGCCCCCCCACCCCCCCCAGCCAGCTGGGAGCTGGGCGTGGCAGTCCACCTGGGGAGGCTGTTCTTTTAAGCAGCCTGACACACCGGAAAGCTGGGTTTCTCTGCCAAGGAGCTGAGCGTCTGGCCCGCAGCAGACGGCTTGGAGGGAAAGTAAACAAAGGTCAGGCCTGGCTACCAGCTGTCCTGGCTTTCTACTTGCTTCAGCCCCACGTACCTTCCGCTCCTGCTCTGGATAGTACAGAGCTCAGAAATACCTCTCCCCCTCCTCCTCCCCTCCCAGCCTGGGTCATTGGCTGGCTTGTGCATTTCAGGAAGCAGAAACTTCATGGGGTGCAGTCAGGTGTGGCTGGGTGTGGCTGATGGTGTGACATGCCCTCTAGTCCCCTGTAGTTATTGCATTACACAGGAAGCTGTTTGATACAGGAGCCACACTTCATCGCCCCACTCCCTCTGTTTAGCCTGGAACCCACATGTTGTAGGTTCCCAAACATGGAAAAATGAACCCACATACCTGGAGCTTGAAAGATAACCTACTGAACAACCAAAATTTTAATGAACTACTATTTGTGGATTATAGCTCTCATTTAAGTGCTCACTGTACAAGTATGTTAGGTATTTTACACTATGTGGGGAGGATGTTGCTGAGGGTTAAGATACCAGTTTGAGAGATGAGGAAATGACCTCAGACTGATTTGCCCAGGATCGTTCAGACGCTGAGTGCTAGGCTGGCAGGCAGATGGGGCTGGCCGTGGGCCTGGCCTCCCTCTGAGCCCCGACACTCCCCTCGTTTCTCCCCACCCTGCTCCTGTGCTGGATTCCGAGAGGTGGACTGGGCTAAGGCATCCTCACCCCCCTCCAGGATGGCATCAGCAACCTGCTGTAAAAGTGACTCAGTTCCTCCATTCAACCCCCCTTGCAGAGAGCAAATGCTGGCAGGCCTCCATGGGGACCCTGAGTGGGTCCACCTCACACAATCCACTCATGCACTGAGAGGCGCTGTGTTCTCAGCCTCTTGGGCTGGATGCACAGAGTCTTTATCAAGTTGCTTTTTCAGAGGTGGACACCTTGTATGGAAATTTGGGTTGCATACTACCCAGCTAGGGGACAAGTGCCCCCCTCCTCTGTCCCTTGGGTGGACGATTCCGAGGCACATTCTATATATGACTCCTGGCAGGATTGGGCCCCTACTGCCCATGCTGGTGAAGAACTTGATAAGCCACCCTCCTCAACCTGGTTTTCCTGCCTCTGTGTGACCCTCCCTCAGGCTCCCGCTCCTGTCCCTGGGCATTTCTTCTCAAATGACCAGCCTGCACACAAGCTCCTGCCTCAGACTAAGGCATTAACCATGAAGCCCACGGCTCCTCTGGAGGGCTTTTCCAAGAGGAAGTGGGATTCTCCTGTGGACATTATTGCAGACTCAATATGTGTGTCCTGTCCACTCCCCACAAATCCATAAGCCGAAATCCTAACCCCAATGTGATGGTATTTGGAGGTGGGGCCTTTGGGAGGTGATTAGGTCACGAGCGTGGAGCCCTCATGTGTAGGATTAGTGGGGACACAAGGAGAAGACAGCAGCCTGCAACCCAGAGGAGGTTCTTTCCAGAACCTGGCTGTGCAGGCGCTCTGATCTCAGACTTCCAGCCTCCCAGACTGGAAGTTTCCACAAGTTCACAGGACCTTACCTGGAGAAGAAACCTGAGAGCATTCTTGCTGAGAATTTCTAAACTTGCCCTGGCATTGCCCTATAAATCGAAAGGTTGCAGGTTTGATTCCGGGTCAGGGCACATGCCTGGGTTGCCCACCAGGTCCCCAGTTGGGGGTGTGTGAGAGGCAAGTCAAACACATCAATGATTCTCTCCCTGTCTTTCTACTCCCTTCCCTTCTCTCTAAGAAAGGAAATCTAAATAATAATAATAATAACAACAACAAAATAAAATTAAACCCCCCTGTTTAGATGCACACCCAACCCTCACAGCCCAAAGCTCTGGACACAAGGCATTTGATTCTGCCTGACCAGAGCTGGTCAGGTGAGGAGCAGCTTGCCTGGGGGAAGGAAAGTATAATTAATACTGTCCCACCACGTGAATAGTGTCTGGGACCAAGGAAACAGGCTGGGCTGTGGGTAACTGCCTGACAAGAGCTGGTCACAGGGAGGAGCATGGGAGGCTGAGAAATGGAACCCCAGAAAGGATCTTCCGGATAGATTCCCTCCCTTCTGTATTGGCGCAGAAACTGCTAGCTTTCCTTCTCGGTATTCTCACACCAGCAGAAAGCCTCATGGCTGCCTAGAAGAAAGACTACATTTTCCAGCCTGCCATGCAGCTAAGGCGTGCTCAGGCAGCACTTCTGGCCAATGGGATTAGTTAAAAACCTCACTTCCTCGTTGAGGTTCTTCAAGTCCACTAACTTAATCGTCATCATATGTGTTCCTCATTCCTAATTTTAACAAATGAGCTAGTTCTAATTTTAAAGGCTAAATTACTTCATCAAAAAGGGGGGAAAAAACCTGCCCAACAATACTTACAAGAATGTTACAGAAAAATTTCAAATTTTAGACTTACTTAAAATAAGCAGTTAAAACATTGTAAACACAATATTTAACAGCCAGCCAGAAAGGCGCTGAAACTTCCGTAGTATTCGACAACTGCTTTAGAAGCCACTTCCAATTAAAAGACTTTATTTCAGGCATGCGCAGAAAAACAGGCCAAGTGGGTGTTATAAATTTTGCAAATTCTTAAGCTCAGCTTTTCGCGAGACTCTCAGGCACCTGTGAGTCGGGAAACTTCGATCAAAAGAACTCTGCGGCACTTGCGGAATCGTGAAAAACAAAAACATAACTGAAAGCAAAAAGCTTAGTCTATTTTTAAACACGACTTATTAGCCTTGTAAGAACAAGGCCTCAAAAAATTGGTTAAAAACTCAGAATTGTTCCTCTCCACGGAAATCTTTAGTAAAAGGCGAAAGATTTATACGATCTGAAGAGAAACCAGAGTATGCTGAGTGTATCTGGCCCACATTCCTCGGGTAACTGTTACCCCTAACACTATAATGGTGATTATTTACCTGAAAGAGCTAGTCATGTATTCCTCTTTCCCAGACAATTCTCTGAGAGAATTCTCATTTGGGGGAGGAAGGTAGTTCAAAGAAGAAAGGAGAATATAATAATTTTTTAGGGCAGAAGTTGTTTTATGTGCAATGCATTCTGGGTATGCAAATAAATCTTCACCACCGAGCCGGTTTCCGGAAATACCTTAAATAGATCATTTGTTTTGGTGCTGGGACTGAGACTACCACCAGGGGGCAGAGCGGAAGACAGATTTAAGGAATACCAGCGTAAACCTGAGCTTTGTCCAACCACAAAGAGTCTGACTGTTCTACGCTGGCACTGCAAGTAAAATTTCTTTTGGACTTAAATAAAATAAATAAAATTATAAAATAAAAATAAAACTTGAAAATAATTACCCTCAGAGAATATCACTAACATTTCATCCTCAAGGAGCACGCTGTGTGATGGGGGTGCCAAGTGTGTGTAGTTCTCACTAATCACAGAATGTTCGCTGACATCTGGGCAGAGCGTTAAAGAATCCACAGGAGAGGGGTGGCCAGGGCATTCTGGCAGGGAGGCACAGTGCTGCAGGGGTGCCAAGCTAAGAGCTTGGATTTCCCTAGAAGGAAATGGGGAAGTGTGGAAGAGTTTTAAAATTTAAGAGAGTAGCATAATCAGATCAGTGTTTTAAGACAGTGGTCTCAACATGGGTGGTCGCTGGACCCACAGATCAGCATCAGCTGGGTACCTCCTCCTAGAGATGCAAATTCCTGTGTCCCACCCACTCCAGACCTACTGAATCTGAAACTGGGAGTGGGGTCTAGATGCTGGGTTTTAACAAGTCCTTCAGGAGATTGCCTCACAGGCCAGCTGGAGAACCACCCTTGGACAACCATTCCGGCTACTGCGGCAACTGTAGGAAACAGGAAGGTGTGGAGAAGCAATTCAGGAAGCTGGGCATTATACAGAGAGAAATACGTGTCGGCCTGGATGGTGAGGCAAGGCCTGGGAAAGAGTGGGAAGAGAGGAGAGAAAAACGTCCAGGTAGAGCCTTAGAGGATGGTGGCATAAACGGGGGTGGGCTGGGTGTCGCGGGGAGAGCCTGTGAAGGACATTTGCAAGATGCCAGGGAGGCAGGAGACCGACCAGGAGTTGGGCTGCACAGCAGTCAAGGGCGGAAGAGACCAGTCAGTTGTGTTAAATGTCCATAAGAGGTCGAGTAAGAGGGGGATTGCAAAGGCCATTGGATGTCACAGCAGAAAAGTTGGTGACCCTGGCCAGAGGTGTTTCCAGGGAGTGGGGGTGTTTGAAGCCCAACACCCAGGATTTGAGGAGGGAGTGAGTATGGGGGGCGGGTGGAGAGGGAGGCTCAAGGGGTGTGAGGGTAAAGGAAGCCTTTTTCTTTCTTTGATATCAGGAGAGTGACTTTGATGGGAGAGGGTGAAGATCCAGGAGAGAGGAAATAAACAGTGGGGGGAGCTGTGGCTGACTTCAGCCTGGAGGGAGGACCCCAACTCCGTGGTAGAGTGAGGAACAGAGGGAATAGTATATACAATGTTGTGAATGCATTTAATGCCACTGAATTGTATACTTAAAAATGGTTAAAATAGCAAATTTTATGTTGTATATATTTTACTGCAATAAAAAACCCGAGCTTTGCTGTAGCCACGAGAGAACAGTGAAGCTATTCATTCTAAACAATCATTTCCCACTGAGCTTCACCTTGAGAAAGAAGCTTGATAACTTTTACCGTTGGCCCATTGACATCAACTGACACCATATCAAATTAAGTTCACACGAGACGTTTTCTAAATGACCTAAGAAATTAAACGATGGCTCACAAATCTTGAGACAAATTTGAGCATCACACTCTTCAATATGCGTTTTAAGTAGGTAAAACAACTCTAAAGTAAAACAGGGTTCTTTTTTTTTTCTTTTTTCCCTCCACTTTCTCACTTCTCTCATTTGTTACTACTAAAAAAATGTCATCACAAAATATTTCTAACTCCGCGGAAAAGCATAGCAAATGAAAAAATGCGCATCCAGCATCCGGATTTAAGGGATGTCAGCGTTTCTCCAAACGTTCCTTAGGTCTGGCTTTGACATCAAAAGCAATAGCTACGTACACAGTAGACAAGTAGCTCCAGCAAACTAAAACGCTTCTCCAAGGAAAGGAAACCATCCACAAAATAAAAAGGCAACCTATGGAATGGGAGAATATACTTGCGAGGCATATATTTGATAAGGAGTTAATATCCAAAATATAGTAAAACCTCACACAACGCAATATCAAAGAAACAAACATTCCTATTAGAAAAACGGACAGAGAACCTGAATAGACACTTTTCCAAAGAAAATATACGAATGTTCACCAGGTACATGAAAAGGTGGTCAACATCACACATCATCAGGGAAGTGCAAATCAAAATGACCAAAATGATGAGCAAATACCACCTTACACCCATCTGTCCATCCATCCATCCATCCGTCCATCCATTGATCCTTGAGAGGTCAGGCTCCGGCTTTGAGCCTTCCAGCTGCAACTTTCTAAGGTTCCGGCAGGAGAAATACCTGTTTACAGGCTCAAGGATAGGAGCTCATCTCCTGAGAGGCAGCCTGGCCCCTCTCCCTGCCCTTTGTCATATATCTCACCCCAGTCTCCCCAAGGGGCCAGGGACCACGAAAATGCACAGCTCACTGGAGATGCTGTTTACTGTATCCCCAGGAGGTGGCGCTAAAGGCTCTCTTCACCTAGGTGACACAGACTGCTGCGCGCTTTGTCTGAAAAGGAGCAGGCGGGCCAGACTCCGCAGCCTCAGCCCAAGGCCATCAGGCCAGACAGGGGAACTCCCATAAGAGACCTTGGTCCTTGTGTGAGCATTTCCAGGCTATGAATGAGGGCCTGTCCCCCTTCTGTCTGGGATCAGCTGCATAGTGGTCAAAACTAACCTCACTCTGTCTTCCCAGAGAGTTATTCCTGGGCTGGAAAGGGCACAGACCTTGCAGTTTCTTACACAGGCCACAGTTCAAATCCCAGCTCTGCCTGTGGAGACTGCAGGCAAGTTGCTTCCTGTCTCTGAGCCTCAGTTTACTCACCAGTAAAATGGGGTAATGATGCTGAATGTTCAGGTCTGTGTCTGGGTGAAGTGAGTCGTCATGTAAAAGCACCAATCGGAACAGCTGGCCCGTGGGTGGGGTTGGTTCCCTCCCCACCCACAGGCCTCCCATTGGTGGCCCTGTTGGCAGCCTGAGCCCAGCGAGGGGCTGTGTTTCTTCCTCTCTGAGCGAGGCCAGAACTGGGCTCTTGGTAAGACAGAACTGAAGGTGAGCAGGGTCCTGCTAACAGCCACACTAGTATCTGCCCCCCTTTTGGGGCACTTGGGCACGTCGCCCCAATTTTCCAATACCCCCTGCTTCTTTCACAACAGAGCTGGAGGGAAAATTCTACTTTATTTTTAAAAAGTGATTTCTTTTCTAGAAAAAGACCGTCCCAGCAGACATCCTCATGCTTATATGGGATGTTAAAATATAAAAGACCAGCCTGACAGGGTCGCTCAGTTGGTTAGAGCGTCATCCCAATATGCCAAGGTTGCAGGTTTGATCTCTAGTCAGGACACATACAAGAATAAAGCAATGAGCCCTGGCTGGTGTGGCTCAGTGGATGGAGCACTGGCCTGCAAATCAAAGGGTCGCCGGTTTGATTCCCAGTCAGGGCACGTGCCCAAGTTGCAGGCCAGGACCCCAGTAGGGGGTGTACGAGAGGCAACCACACATTGATGTTTCCTCTCCCTCTCTTTCTCCCTCCTTTCCCCTCTCTCTAAAAATAAATAAATAAGTAAATAAAATCTTTTAAAAAAAGAATAAAGCAATGAATCCATAGCTGAGTAGAACAACAAAGCAATGTTTCTCTCTCCCTTCCTCTCTCTCTTTAAAATTAAATCTATATATTCATACATAAAAGATCGAGTATTTTAAAAAGCAGCAAAATGTAGTCCTAGGGGGCAGGGTTTTGATTTAGCTCCCTTGGAAAAGCTGGGTCTGACCCCAGTGGCAAGCCTGGGGGTGCTGGTGGCATGTGTTTCTGAGCAGGAGTGATGGAATGTCAGAGGCTGGTTGGAGCCTCCAGCGGAAAGAGTGGGGCAGTGCCAGGACCCAGACAGGACCCACGCCCAGGAAGCAGCAGTTAAGTGGGGGAAGGGGTGGGCAGCAGAGCCAGGATCCCAGAGTCAGGGAAGCTGCAGACAGGTGTTTCCAAAGTGCGTTTGTGTCCCGGGTGATCAGAGGCTGAGCCTCCCGTATTGGTGGATTGGGCTGGGGTGGGGAAGGACTGTCTTTGGTCCCAAGGGCTTCTCTTGGGTCTCCTTTAGGGCACTGTAACACTGGCTGGTCTCAAAGGCAGGGTCCACAGCAAGCCAGTTTGCTTCTGCCTTATGGGATGGAGGAGCCCAGTGGGGGGCACCTGGGTGGCCCTTCCCACACCGGGCACCTCAGAACTCAGGGCGGTGGGACCTCAAGAGGCCAAACAGCGTGGGAGAGGAGCCAGAGCGGGTGAGACACAGGAAGACATGGTTGGGGAGGTGGCCCCGGAGTTCCTGGGAGTGACACTGGAATCTGCCCGTCACTGACACCTTGCCCATCACCTGACTCTCCTTCTCCTTTTCTGCACTCCACCTGACCAAACCCCGGGGAAGATGGGGCTGTCCTTGGAGCTGTAAAAACTTGGTGTCACATGCTCCATCAGCACCTCAGCAACCTTATCTGGTCCTTCAGCTTTTCTCAGGGCACTGAGAGCAGGGAGCCGGGAGCTCAGGTAACACAATGGGGGCAGCTCCCGGGCAGAGGCACACAGTACCCCCCAAGCCCGCTGCAGGCTGCCACAGCCCCTCCCTCGCCACACAGCCTTGACCCAGCCGAGGGAAAAGAACACCCCTCTTTGGCATCCAAGAGACCTGAGTTTACAGCCCATGCTCTACCACTGCTGCGTGACACTGGCAAAGTGCTTCACTGCTGGGCCTCGGTTTTCCTAACCTGTCAGATGGGCACAGCAGACCTGCCCAGTCTGCTCTCAGGGTTGGGCGCCAGTTGCAGGAGACAGTGTGCTTTGTAAATAAGAAAAGCGTAAGCTCACAGCCAGTGCTGCCTCTCCAGCCCTCTCCAGAGCTCGATACCGCCTGCAGACACATTTTGCTAGAAACTCTAGAAGCCAAAAAAAAAAAAAAAAAATTAAAATCAAAATTAAAATTTTAGGCCAAGATTTCAAAATTGGATTTTCACAGAAGGTTTTGAATTTACGTCGGCATCTGACAACACTGGTACACTCCCCCAAACAGCAGTCAGGTCCCCATAGCCCTCTGCATGCCCAGGGATGTCCCCAAGCCTTAGGTCAAAGGTGCTGTCTGTCACGTGGCTTGCTTCGCTCCTTACACTAGCCATCCGGCCCCTCTAAGTGTCTGAGTTTGTAACCCACGCAATACGTGCATGGGAAGTACAGCATTGTCACCGTCCCTCTGGTCATCTCAAGGCTCGCCACCCCTTCCGGTGGAGTAACAGCCCTCCCTCCTTCCCGCTGCTCCCTCTAGCCCTGTGTGTGCCCACCGCCGGCAGCACGCACCGGCTCTGGAGGAGGGGGACCTTTAAGAAAGCTGCTGGCCCTGGCTCCCTGCAGAGAGAGGCCCTTCATCCACTCCGACCGCCATTGCACTTCCCTGTCCTGACAGACAAGGGCTCCTTGGGTGAAGCCCCATGGCTGGAGACACGTGGGGGTTCCTGATGTGCTCTGCTCCCCCTGGGTGGAGTGGGCCCACCCACCTGACTCAGAGGGATGCCCGGCCCCCCAGCGCCATCTCTGTCCTCCCCCCACCCCACTCAGTCTCTGAGGAGCCTGGTGAATAATCAGACTCCCAGGTTTCAGGGCAGAAGCCCCCCCAGGAGCCCAACCTCAGATACAGCCCCACAGGGAGCACACGCCCCCCACAGCACCTCCAGGGAGCCCCTGGGTGTGGGGTTTGGGCTCTGACTGAAGCAGGGGGAGGCCAGGAAGGCCCACGCTGGCTTTTCTCCTTTGCGATGTGTCCCCTCCCCAGCAGGATGGGGTCCTCATGGGCAGTGTCCCCGGAGCCTGCTGAGTCCTGATTCCCAGACACCAATCCCTCAGCCTGCTGCTGGTCCCTTTAGAAAGCTTTCACGCTGCTGAGTAGCTGGGCCCGCGAGGGGAGGGGCTGCTGGCGGAGATGCACATGCCTGGCTGTTTCCCAGGATGCCTTCCTCGTCTAGGTGTGGACCCGCACCTGGCTCTCTCAGACCCATCAGCTCGGGCAGCTGCAGCCTCCCTCCGGGAATGCCACCTAGATCTTAGATCTTTGGGGCTGGCGTCTTCATTCCCCACTATGTGCTGTGTGACTGCAGGTGAGCGGGCCCGCCCCTCTGGCCCGCTCACGCCTAGAACAATCTGAGGAGAGGACTTTGGGGAAGGGGCTGGGACAAAGGCTGTGGAGAGAGGGCTGTTGTGAGGATGACAGAGGCTGGGGCCCAGATGTCCTGAGTTCAAATCCCAGTTTCGCCCTTTGGTGGCTTCACCACCTTGGGGACAATAACAGAGGATTCAATGGAAGCATGCCCAAGAAGCAATTGGCAACACAGTGGGTGCTCAGAAAAGGTTCAGGAACTGTTATTATTGGCACAGAAACGGCACAGAACCTGCAAAATGGAAAACAGAGGCCTCCTGGGTCAAGGTGTCAGCTGACCTAGGATTCCTGCAGGTAGAGAGACAGGATTTCCAGGAGGGTGGGGACCTGACTTTGGGCCACCTGAGCGCGTGCCACCCCTGAGCAAGGCAGGCGGACAGGGAGGAGGCAGGGGCGGGCTCCGGCTGGCGCTGCTGCTGCTGCGGGACCCCCGGCAGGGTGGGCGCTGTGAGCTGCCCTCTCCTGTGGCGTGCCTGCTCATGCGGAACACACGGCAGCGACACGGGCCCTTCCACCCAAACCCATACAAGGCCTGGGGCCTGTGCTCACGACTCAGATCACGGGGACGTGGGGGCTTCACCTTCTCCAAGGAGGTGCAGGGACGAGAGGGAAAACAGGGAGCTATTTCGAGAAGGTGTCGAAGGCCGGGCCACTAAAATTAGACCCTTGGTTCCTAAAAAGACATTGGCGCCAACCACGGCCTTGGAGAGGGGCTCTTCAGCGCGGAATGCGACCCCAGGAAGGGCTCCCGCGGGCCTGGGCAATGAGGTCAGCCTGCAGGTCCAATGGGACTGCCCGCCGGCCGGTGGTCATGGGCACGTCTCCCCCAGCCGCCCGCCTGCAGAATTTGGAGCTGGTTCCAACCGCTTCCCGTCTGCGCCAAGCGAGCGGGGAAGGTGAGCGGCCAGAGCCGCCCATTCTTGGCGCTGTCTGACCTTCCTGTCCGCGGCGCTTTTCCTTTTTTGACTGTGACTGTCTCTTTGCCTCCATGGTTGCTGCTGCCTTCTGGGGGGTGGGGTGGGGTGTATGTGTATTGGGGGGTGGCTCACAAGAAGCAGCCACCTTGAAGCCTGGCGCTCCCATTGTGGGGCCAGGTATCTCAGCCCAGGTGGGCCTAGGCTTCCCTGCCCCGGCTCTGCAGCCTGGGTCCTGACACTCTCACAGACCAGAGTGGATAAGCGGTGGGCTGGGATCAACTCTCAGGGAACCTGCTGGGGGTTTGGAAGTACGAGTAGGAGAAAGCCACACGGAAATGATGTGCATATCTTCCCTAAAGCTTGGTGCGCACGGACCTACCTGATTGACTTGGAGCCTGTGGGGGCTCGGAGTCTGGCCTGAGGTTCTCCCACGCTGGAGCCTTCTGGGGCCTGCTTGGAAAACATGTGAAACATTCGGAAAAGAGCCGTACAGTTGCTAAGCCATAACCACCTCGGCTTTCACTGGATCTCTCAGAAGGGAAAGAGAGAGAAAAAACATTGTTGCCAGAGAGAAACATTGATCGGTTGCCTCCAGTGCGTACCCTGACCAGGAACTGAATCCACAACCTAGGTGTGACCGGGGATCGGACTAGCAAATTTTTGGTGCACAGACCATGCCCACCCCCCACCCCTGCCAGGGCTCCCTCGCCTGGTTTTTAACGCTGCCCATTTCATGCCCAAATCACCCTTGTTTGGACTTTATGTCACATGATTATGTTATTAAGTCAACATATGTTCATATAGGATCATCTCTAAGGCTAGTTAGTAATTTTAGTAATTGAATAGCTTAATAATTTAAGTCAAAGAGTAGAAATGTACACAGTACTGGGTGCCTCATACTATCGGGCAGACGTGTGCGCGCTGGGTGTGCGTGGGCTGTCCCGGAGGAGCTGGGAGGACTGGACCAGGGCCCGCGGCAGGGCCCCAGGTGGGGCGGGGGGGTGGGAGGGGAGGTAGGGCTTCCAGGGGGTACAACCCATTCAGAAGTTTGACTCCCTTTTTACGATTCTGAGCATGTGTTTTTTTTTTTTTTGCAAAAAGCAAAATTAAACAAAAGGCCAGTCATCTACCGCTCGCCCTCCCCCTCGCCTGCACTCTCAGGTTTGTGTTATATGTGTTAGGGCTTCTTCCTTCGTTACTTTTCTGTTACTTATTGCTGGGTTTTGGTGGGAAACCGTGAGAGTTTGCTGGCCTTTGTAATTAACAACACAACAAAGCAAAATATAACAAAAAATATATTGGCCTTTCCCTCCTTCCGGACTACGAATTCGGCTAGGACAGGGACACTTTGGGGTCCCCTTTGTCCAACAGAGTGTCAGGCTCCCGGTCAGGGTCCGCAGATGTTTGCCCAGGCCCGGGGAGTGGAGCGGAGGAAGGCCAGCCTGCCTCTCAGAAGCAGGGGGCCTGCAGATGCACTCAGGGGCGCCCTGCCTTGGCAGCCCTCCCATCTTTTCTGGGAATTTTTCTAGGTCTCCTACCAGGAAGCAAACGTCTGGGTCTTGGAACAGATTCCAGTGAATTGGTGGCAGCAGCCCTGGGCGTGGCCAGCGCCGCCTGCGGGGGCGGAGCCCAGGCTGTCCTGCGTGAGTGACGGCAGCGGAGGCGGGCTCACCCCACTGGCACGGCCGGAGCATCCCTGGAATGCGGTGGGGCTGCTGACAGCACTTCATGCTCTCAGTGTGACCACCCATGTGACTTCCTCAGCGACCCGTGGAGGAGAGTGTGCCGGTGGGCCCCAGCCCCCTGTCCTGCATCTCCAAGGTCCCCAGAGCCCCAGGGCTGGGAGCTGACCAAGGTCGGAGGGGACCCGGGGGTGAAATCTAATGGGACTTGATAAGAGTCACCACAACCGTAAGAGTCTGTCATAACAGCTGGTTTTGAGGTTACCAGGGGCCAGGAAGTGTGCCGAGCAGTTTCCAGGCACCGTCTCCCTCAGCCATCACGAGGTCCCCGTGGGGTAGACACCATTGCTACGCCCATTTTACAGACCGGGAAACCTGAGGCTGGAGGACCCCCGAGCGGTCCTCCGAAGACCAGACAGCTGGTGGGGGAGGAGCGAGGCCCGGTTCAGACTTCCGGAGTCCAGATTCTATTCCTAACACCTCATCCCCTCGATCCCACCAACTGTGAGGCCCAGACTAATTATTCCTTAAGGAAAAAACCTCCCACCCCACAGCCTGGGATGGTGCTTACTGCTGGGACTGACCAAATGGGTACTGAGCAGCATTATTTCAGGTGTTATGAGCAGCAACCAGACGATGCTTCTGGCAGCCGAAGCCCACTTCTAGGGCCCTGCTTAGCGCCCTAGGAACACGGAGACAGGAACACGGTCAGAGGCTGTGCGGAGCTGGACCAGTCTGCGCCTCACCCAGAGCCCACCCCTAGCGGCTGTGGGGCCGGGTGGGTCTGCTAGGGCTGTGGTACAAAGGACCACCGCCGGGCAGCTTCAACAGCAGAACCTCACAGTCCTGGGGGCTAGAATTCCAAGATCACGGTGTCGGCAGGGTTGGCTCCCTCTGGACCGAGAGGGAGCCTCCGGTGTGTCTCTCCCTTTGGAGTCCTCGGA
>PVKU01005907.1:0-114095 GCA_004027475.1 Anoura caudifer | reverse complement strand
AAATGGGACAACTGTAATAGCATAATCAATAAAATATAATTAAAAAAAGAAATACAAATTGGTAGGTACAAAATAGATAGAGGGATGTTAAGAACAGTATAGGAAATGGAGTAGCCAAAGAACTTATATGCATGACCCATGGACATGAATTAAGGGGGAATTGCTGGAGGGAATGGGGGTACCAGATAGAGGGGGGGCAAAAGGGAAATAATTGGGACAACTATAATAGCATATTTAATAAAATATATTTTAAAAAGAATCATACAAAAAGGAAGAAAAAAGAAAAAAAACAATGTCAGCTTGAAGAAACAACTTTCTCCACTAATGTCAGGGTGAAATTTGATGTTAACAACATGATCACCAAAAATATGAGAGGGCAAATGTTAAGAATTTTCCTGATGTTTCCTCATGGCATTCTATTCTATTTTAGTCTCATGCATCAGCTATCCAAGATTTAATACCTAGTGGAAAGTACTTGCAGGAAAAAATTAAAAAAAATAAATCTTCCAACATTGCACATGGTGGTAACAAAAATTTTCCTCATCACCTTTAATTTCTATTTATAGCATTACAAAAAAATAATGTACTGATTTTTTTTTTGACATGGCATTTTCCGAATAGCAAGGAAATAATCAAGAATTAAGTGTGAGTGATGAGGTGCTGGTATGTCAATGTGCTTAGACCCAAAAGTCAGTATTTAGGATATTTGACTTCTTATATTGTTTTCATAATCACAAGATGATAATATTTGAATATTCTGAAAATTATTTGAAAAGTTTACACATATGAATTTATATACATGTGCTAATTTCTCTTTTGGATTTATCATTGCTGAAATAAAATTTTAAGTGCCTACTACCTATATCATTCAAGGAGAGACGGCAGGATTAAAGGAAAAAAAATCCTAGCCTGCATGGAGTTTACATTCTAATGGGTTAGTGCCAGTTAATTTAGAGCATAAAGTGTTCAATATTGTGATGTAATAACACTAGGAAAATAACTTTTATAAGACGTTTTGAAATTAAATATATTTTTGTCCTGCTTAAAAAAAAAAGTGAAGAAGAAACAGTAATAATAGCAGAAACACAAATAAGAAAAATTAGTAACATGATTAGGCTGTTTAACAGATCAAAAATCTTTAAAGCACACTATAAGAAATAGGTGTGCCCTTACATGAAAGAGCCTTCTCCGGGGGCGGCCTGATGAAGAGCTCTGTTAGTCAGGGCCAGGCGTTTCTGAGCAATGCAATGCAGACTCCAGATTACCAAAGACTATAAACTTGTTCTGTATGAAACTTCACAATCTCCCCATCTCTGTTCCCCTAACTAAACCCCAATCTGATGTGCCCTCTCTCCTTTTCAAATCTCCTTACCACTCAGACCTAAGTACCACAAACAACAGCAAATGATAGAGGGAGTAAGACAGTAATTGCACATAACTTTTGTGGTCTGATGCATTCAGGCAATATTGAGAATATACTCCTGCATGCAAACGGAAAACACATCAACAAACATGGCACTAAATTCAAATGAACATCAAATATTTTGAATATATATCAGGAAATTCATACCTACGTAATTCTGTGAAAAACTAATAGGTCCTATTAAATAGGATGAGAAAATCCTGCAAATAATATGTAAGTCCAATCTCACTTCTTATTTTACTTCATTTTCATTTTAAACACAAGAGAAAAGGAGCAAGCACTTTCTTTCCCAGTTACCTGTTGTACAAGACTGCTGAATGGCCAAATCTGTTGACATGGTGGAGATCAGGTCTGGGAAGCACTGACCAGCGGTCACAAGCTAGGAGCAAGAAAAACACATTTCAGATGAGACTGCTGTTCATCATCAATAGGAACTAGAATTTTTTTTTTTTTTGAAAGAAGACTGCAACAGACGCAACCTCATAAAATGCACCTCTCACTTTTTCTTAGTCACACCATCATTTCTGAGGTAAAATGCTGCAGCAGAACAGCAGGGCATGTAAGAAAGGCAGGACCATATGCCAATTCTAATTAGTGAATGCATCCAACATTCATGATACCCACATCACTCACTCCATAGCCTATCAATTTCACCTACTACAATGTTTTTTTTTTCAAAGAGTTTATTTATTTTTAGAGAGAGGAGAAGGGAGAAAGAGAGGGAGAGAAACATTGATGTGTGAGAGACGCACCCATTGGTTGCCTCTCACATGCCCCCAACTGGGTGCCTGGCCTACAACCCAGGCATGTGCCCTGACTGGGAATCAAACCGGCGACCTTTCAGTTGGTAGGCCAGCGCTCAATCCACTGAGCCACATCAATCAGGTCTCACTCACTACAATGTTTTTGAAGTTAAGTATATTTATATTTTTCAAAGCTTATGTAAGTAAAACATATGAGTTCCATAATTATTTTCCCCTCCATATTGACTGGTCCAAATAGTAGCTAAAATGTAAAAAATTAAAACTAAAAAAAAAAAAAAATCAACTTTATCTAATTTTTTAAATCTCCTTTCCTCAATCCTTTAGATCTACTAATTTGCCTTTGTTGTGATCGATACTATCAACTTCTCTTGCTGGGAAACCACATACAACTCACATTCACTATGTGCTTCCGAGATACTCAGACATTCACTCACTAAGCAAACGTTCTTCCACTCAATCCAACCTTTATTCAACCTTGACAACAGCTCTCATTTCCTTCTTCAACCAGCCTAGGCTCTGTGGTCTTCCTCACATGGAGAACAGAGGCTTCCTGCCCACCCACCTTGCTTCCTTCCTTAAAATCACAGTATGACAAAGACCCCCTCCTCTTAGTGCACCTGGCTTTGACCTCAGCATTTAAATATGCCCAAGACGGTACTCAACTCACCACTTTCTTCTTCCCACAGATACATTTTTAAAATTAAAATAGTCGATATTGACTGTGTACATCTCCCTTACATTATTTTGTAGCCCCCTGCAACCTGTATTACTCCTCCATGTGTACAGGGTAATAAATAACCTCTTTGTTGCTAAGTCTGAAAGACTCTCCAGGCCTCACTGTAATCCCTCTGTGGCCATGGTTAACGTTTCCCTCACAGGACACCAATCTTGCCTTACTTTCCTCCCATGCCTCTGACATGCTTTCATAGTCTGCATTCTCTTTCCAACTTCTTTATCCATCTCTCCTCTGGCTCTTTGTTCATCCCTGATGACACATGTTCCCTACAGAATTTCACCCCTTACTGGAGACTCCCACTGATCTCTTCGTTGCTCTACCCCATAGTCAACTCCAGCTGAACATGCTCCCCAAACTGATGGTACTCACCTTCTCCCAGACCCTGTCCCTGTACTTCCATTCCCAGCCTTAGTAAAAAGTACCATCTATCCTGGCCCACATTGGCTACCTGGGAATCAAGATGATTTAATCTTGATTAAATTTCAAAATACACCCCAGACAATCCTTAAGTTCCCGGGAGTTCTCAAAGCCATGTATCTCTTTATCATCATTGCCACTTCCACAGCCTTGGTGCAAACCCTCCCCGGAACTTCAGCAAGAGCCTCCTAACTCCCATCTTGCCCCGTGCCAACTACTCATCACAATGCCACAAAGAGCTCTTCCTGAAACACAAGTACAATTCTGTCACTGCTTATGTAAGGTTCTTCAAAAGGCCCAAACTCCTCAAGATCTGACCAGTCTAATAGCTGCTTGGGTCTCTAGTTCCACTTAAAGGAGCTACCATACAGCCGAAACTACTCACAGGCCCCAAGTGCATGGCACTGTCTCTTTTTGCCTCCGTCTGAGAAGTCTGCCTGACTTTTCCTAACTGACTTTCCAGTGTTCCCCAGGACCCGGCCCTTTCCCTAACCATAACCCTTACCCCCATGTGTTAAGGACTATTCATAGGTGCTCTTATACATTCATCTTAGAGCAAGTAATACTCTGAATTGCAATTATATTGTATGTTCAGTTCTCTGCCTCCCCCACTATGAGGCCAAGGGCTGTAACTTACAGTCCCCAATGTACAAGCTCAGTGGCTAGCACAAAAATGACTATCCAATGATATAATAAGAGATTAGCCAGTATTTGTTTTGCATGAACAAATACTGCCCTCTTCTGGTTAAATATGTTACCACATGAAATTTTTTTAAAGAATGTGAAACCAGATTCTAGGAACCAACTTAATACAATTTTGGTAGTAAACAACTACAAGACACTTCTGTGTAAGATACTGTAGCACATCTCAGAGAGCCCAGTTATCTCAATTCATCCTTAAAAATTAACATTCAACTAATTACACTTACCAATAATTACACTTACCAATAGGTAAGTGTAATCACTAGTAATAATTACACTTACCAATGTCGTAAGCCATGAAATCCGAAGAAAAGCACTTGGCGCCATAGCTCATAGACGTGTCGTTGTGCGTGTTTCCTCCAAACACCAGCATGGTCCCACTCACCAACACTGCTGTGTGCAAATAACGGAAGAACCGGCTGTCCTTAAGAATGGTCCTTTGGAGATTTAAAAATAATAAATACAAGGTTAGTTTTTTTACAATACTTATCACCTATTTGCTAATACAAACATAACCATTTTCTTAATTTCACATCCAAATGTGCAAATATTTCTGGATTTTTCCCTATATATAACTTTTTCAATACTAAGTAAACATGTAAAAACTTAAAGACCTATGAGAATTTTGATGAAATATATTAAGAGCCTTAAAAATTTATGAGCTCAACATGACAGCGTAGGCAGACATGGCTTGCCTCTTTGCACAATCATGTCAAAATTGCACTAAAACATAGAATCATCACTCAGAATCATTAGAAACCAGGATGAATGGAAGTCTGATAACTACGGAATTAAAGAAACCACATCCATCCAGACTGGTATGAGGGGCTCAGACATGGAATGGACTAATCCCTCACACACGTGTGGTAGATAAAAATTCAGGAGGGATATCTCAGGAGTGAGTAGTCCTAGCCCCATACGAGGCCCCCTAGCCCAGGGTTCCAGTGCCCAGAAGATAAGTCCCCACAACTTCTGGCTGCAAAAAATCAGCAAAGATTGAGTTGGTGGAAGAAACTGCTTGGAGCCCCAAGCAGTTCCTCCTAAAAGAACCCACACATGGGCTCACCTACTCAGACTCACTCCCTCTGAGCTCCAGCACCAGGATAGCAGCTTGAAAGGCACCAGTGGCACACAGGGAGAAACTGAAGTATCTGGCATTAGGACAAGCAGAGGCCATGGTCTCTTTTCTAAACTCTCCCCTCCACAGAGCTGGCAAGCAGGTGCCATATCTCAGAGTCCACCAACCTGGCTAACACTGTTTGACCCACCTTGGAGACCCCCAGAGATTCCACGCCACCCACTTTACAGGGGCACACAAGCTGCTTTTCCATATGAATGGCTGGTCTTGGCTCATGCTTCACAACTTCCTAAATCCTCTCAAACATGCACAGCTGGCCTCAGTGAGCCCCAGGCCCAGCACTAGAAGCAGCCAGCCTTGAATCACAGCTTGGCTTTGGCGGGGAATCTCCAAGCCCAGCACAAGTTAACAGCCATTTCAGGTTCCTTTATACCTCAGGCAGGGTGGCCCCAGACAAAACAGAGGTAGGGGCTGACTTTGGCCTGCACCACCCAGAAAACCCCAGGGCCAATGCACCCAGTGCACAGGTACAGACTATACCACCCTGCCCATGCACAGCTGATCCTCCAAGGAGGGCGGAAGTTGGTACTATGTGGCCACAGCCAATCCTTCAAGTTGAATAGCCTGGGTAAATCCCTCCCATTGATCTGGCAATAATAACCAAGGCTCAGCTATAAGAGGAAGTGTACTCAGCCCACACAGAAGGCACACCTCAAGTACTTAGTTTGTGTGATAGGGGATGCTGTGCCACCAGACCCTACAGGATGCCAATTACCTTAAGCCACACTACGAAGGGAGAGTCAAAGCAGCTCTACTTAATACATAGAAACAAACGCAGGGAGGCTGCCAAAACAAGGAGACAAAGAAACATGGCCCAAATGAAAAGAACAGATCAAACT
The DNA here is from genome assembly GCA_004027475.1 of Anoura caudifer. NCBI lineage: Eukaryota > Metazoa > Chordata > Mammalia > Chiroptera > Phyllostomidae > Anoura > Anoura caudifer. Next base: position 108,076 of record PVKU01005907.1, on the reverse strand, counting down.
CCAGAAAAAGAACTAAACAAAATGGAGATAAAGCAATCTATCGGATGCAGAGTTCAAAACACTGGTTATAAAGATGTTCAGTGAACTCAGTGAGGACCTCAATAGCATAAAAAGATCGAGTCAGAAAGAAAGAATACACTAATTGAAATAAAGAACAATTTACAGGGAAACAGTAGAGTGGATAAAGCTGAGAATCAAATCAATGATTTGGAACATAAGGAAGCAAAAACCAACCACACAGAACAAGAAGAAGAAAGAAGAACCCCCCAAAAAATGAGGATCCTATAAGCAGTCTCTGGAACAACTTCAAGAGCTCCACAATTCACATCATAGGGGTGCCAGAAGGAGAAGAGAAAGAGCAAGAAATGGGAAATGTGTTTGAAAATATAATGAAGGAATACTTCCCTTATTTGATGAAGGAAATAGACATCCAAGTCTAGGAAGCACAGAGAGTCCCAACAAGATGAATGCAAAGAGGCCCACTCCAAGACACATCATAATTAAAATGCTAAAGGTTAAAGATAAAGAGAGAATCTTAAAAGCAGCAAGAGAAAAGCAGTTAGTTACCTACAGAGGAATTCCTATAAGACTGTCAGCTGATTTCTCAAAAGAAACTTTGCAGGCTAGAAGGGACTGGCAAGAAATATTCAAAGTCATGAAAAGCAGGAACCTACAGCCAACACTGCTCTACGTAGCAAAGATATCCTTTAGAAGCGAAGGGCAGATAAAGGGCTTCCCAGACAAGTAAAAACTAAAGGAGTTCATCATTACCAAACCATTGTTATATGAAATGTTAAAGGGATTTATTTAAGAAAAAGAAGATCAAAACTATGAACAATAAAATGGCAAAAAAAAACCCATATCTATCAATAATTGAATCTAGAAAGGAAACTAAGCAAACAAGAGAACAGAGACAGAATCATGGACACAGCATTTTGATGGTTGCCAGATGAAAGCAGGGTGTGGGGAAATGGGTGAAGAGGTGAGGGGATTAAGAAGTACAAATAGGTAGTTACAGAATATCCATGGGGATGTAAAGGGCAGTATAGGAAATGGAGCAGCCAAAGAACTCATATGCAGGCCCATGGACATGAACAATGGTGGGGGGATTGCTGAGGGAGTGGGGGGAGCTGGGTGGAGGGTGGCAAAGGGGGAAAAATCAAGACAATTGTAACAATGTAACCAATAAAACACAATTAAAAAATAACTGTGACCTTATAATTGCAGTTTCTGGGTAGAAATCATGTGAAATACAGACAGAAGCTTATGCACAACGCTTTATCGGTAACACAAAAGCGAGAAACCAAAATTTCCGACTGGATAGGCTCAGTACACTTACACAACAAAGTATCACAACACCACTAAAAATGATGGTTTTAATGAAAGGCAGAATATAAAACGAATATCCACAGCACGGTGTCAAGTATGTAGGGAAATAGGAAAAGCAAGAAGAGAAACTATTGCTTTGTAGTTACACTGTTTCATAACTAAAATTTGCTTTACATTTATTACAATTAGCATACTTTATATAGACTAATACATAGTTTAGAGTGAGGAGAGCTCTAATCTTTTAGGTACTAAGACCATTTCTGTTTGATGATTCCATGGATGCCAATAACTGACCTCAATAATGACACCTCAGTCATTAAGAAAAGGAAAAATGGATATATTCTACTTAATGACAACAGAGTGCAAACTCAGAGTAATTTGTTCCTTAGAATTCTGAAGAGTTAAAATTTTACAGTGGTACTGAATGTATGAAAATTAAAAACCAATCCAAAAAGTACCAAGCATTTTCTAACCAACCTACCACAAAATTATAGAATAATGCAACAAAATAAATACTACCTACTTTATTACCTCTGCTTTTCCCCCAATTTCTTTGTAACACTGAAGAGAATTATCTGCTAGGTCCAAAGACAAAAATATAGCACAATATTTTCTCAGCAATTGCCAGAATTCGCACCTTAGAGAGAAAGCACAAGAGAAAGCACTCACCACATCTGGGTGTCCACATCGTATCTGTAGAGATCATCTGTGAGCCGGTATTTATTGGCACTGAAAGCCTTGTAGCCTCCATGAACATAGAGAGCCCTGGTCTTGTGGTCATAGACACTGCTATGGCCATAGCCCCCTTGGACAAGGGCACCAACAGTATTTAATATACTCCATGTGTTTGTAACTAAAAACAGAAAACAGTTAAAGGCAAATGTTGCAGGCTTCTCCTCTATAACACTTAAAATTACCAAATAGCTTAGGACAACAGATGAGATTTCAGGAGAATTCATACATATGACTTTCTTTTATTGTTTTATTTTTATTTTTTCAAGGATTTTACTTTTTACTTTTAGAGAGAAGAGAAGGGGAGGGAGAGAGGGAAAGAAATAGCCACGTGTGGCTGCCTCTCAAGTGCCACCAACTGGGGACCTGGTCTGCAACCCAGGCATCTGCCCTACCTGGGAATTGAACCAGTGACCCTTTGGTTCACAGGCCAAGGCTCAACCCACTGAGCCACACCAGCCAGGGCTATTGTTTTATTTTTACAGGGAGGTCACCTAAAACTGATTAAGTCATGTGGCCAAACTTTTAATTTGTTTAATGTTCTGATATTCTAACATGCCATGTAGAAAAAGAATTGCATTAAATTGAAAAGACAGAGAGAACGTTTAATTCCTCATGACCTTTACTGACCAATACACAGATATACTGTATCCATCTACTTTCTCAAAATATAAATTATAGCTGGTACTCCTACTCCAGAACAAGATACAATAAAATTTAACCAAAGGAAAAATTACATAGTAAGGGGAAATGAACTCCCTTAAACCAATCTCTAGAGGGCTTATCAAATACATTTTTTTCTTCAGAATAATTGTTGTTTAGAATCATTTTTTTAAATTTATTTAATTTTCAGCATGTAAAGAATTTAGTGCCATCTTTGCCCCATGTCAAACTGACAGTAACATTTATACTACACAGCAGCATCAATAATCTGAATTTCGTAAGTAATACATCGGTGTTGACTGCATTTCAAGATAAAGTACTGGGTCAAGGTTAGTTTGAATCTTCTTAAAAACTCATAATAATAAGGATAAAGGTTTTAAATTTGACATGCAGAAAACTCACTGGAAAAAATATACCTACCTAAGTCATACTCCTGCACACTGCTGATGTAGCCATAGAGGGGGCAGTGTCCGAAGATGACCAGCATGACCACCCGGCCGGTGTTCAGCGTGGCGATGTGTGCCGAGTGCCCCACCACCGCGTACTGCTCCTTTGCTTTAGGGTTCAACAGCACCCATGATTCGTTGTGAATATGGAACACTCTCAACTCATTGGTCACATTCCCTGTTGAATCGATTTTTCCTCCATACATGTAAATTTTATCCTAGGGAGAAAATAGGAAAATTCTAACAACATCAAAAGGATTAAATCTGAGAACAAAAAAGGAGCAGTTCAAAACCTCAATATCATTCTTAGCTTAAAAAGTGTTAGTGAAATACACCGTTCAGTGAATCACTAGGAAAAAGATGGCAAAAAATAAAATAAAATATAAAATAAAGTGTGTTCTATATCTCTAACAATTTTCTGCTTTTCTTGGACTTCCTCATGCAAGTTCTTTTACAGTAATGAAATGACTTGGAAAAATAAAGTTGAAAAGTTCCCTCATCCTACCATAAACCACAAAAACAAGGAAATGAAAATGATTATTCAGTTATATTGCAATGTGGTCATTCCTGGCTAATCTTGCTAATGAATGTAAATGCTAATCTACACTATATTAATTTTTAACCATCTAATTCCACAATCATAATATCCCAGTACAATTTAAACCCATTAAGAATCTGTCCTACTGTATTTGTTTTAGCTTTAACTTCCACTTATACATTAGCCTATTATACACCCCCCCACCCCCACATACAGGAAGTTTTTCCCCAATAAAACTAACACTGCAGTCAAAATCACAGAAACAAAGCTGAATGGTGCTTATCGGGGGACGTGGGAGGAAGAAATGAAGAATTTAATGTTTAACGGCCATAGAGAGTTGCAGTTTTATAAGATGAAAAGAGTTATTACAGAGATGGATGGTGGTGATGGTCACACATTATGAATGTATTTAATATCACTGAATTGTACACTTAAAAATGGTTTAAGATGGTAAATTTCAAATGATGTGCATTTAACCACAACCAAGAAGATTAGGAAAAAGAAACATCAAAGAGTTTTTTCAACCACATAATACGATAAAGTCACTACAGAAGAGCTGAGTTTCTAGTTCAGGGAAGGGCGGAGACGCTTTACCTGGTGCAATGCCACAGAATGGCCATATCTGACAACCACATCATTCACAGAACGGTTCAGTGCAAGCCATTCCCTAGAAGCAAGGTCATATCTACAAAACAAACAGATCATATTTTCACCCAAATGACAAAACAGAATATCTTTTACTTTTTTATTTGTGACATAATCCAGTTGGAGATGCTTACTGCATCTAATACGCATACAGGCAGGTGCCTGGGCAAACAAACCTAACACTTGGGCCTACTGGCAAATGAGAACTCAGAAAGGGGCCCTGGGCTGCACAGCCCTGTGACAGGAAAGAAGTACATCTATTGGAAATTTCTAATGCTTCCTGAAAACCTCTTCTACACACATTCTAAATAACTTGAAGGCTGCATTACACACACGCAACTTAAACTTTTATTATCATAACTCATCTTTTATTTAATCACATAAAATTGAAGACAGGTACTCAAAGGGGAAAGATGATAAAAGAAAATTCCTAACTTTCTCTTTCCTTTTTTTAAATTCTCACCTAAGGATATGCTTATTGATTTGAGATAGAGGGAGAAGGAGAGAGACAGATAGACATCGACTGGTTTCCTCCCGTACACAGTCCAACAGGGGATCAAACCTGCAACCTAGGTATGTGCCCTGACCAGGGATTGAACTGGCAAACGTTTTGGTATGTAAGAGGACACTCCAACCAAGCAACCCAGCCATGTCTCTCCCTTTTCTTTATCTAACTAGTTTTTAAAAATTCATATTTTTAAGAAAGCTATAATATCACTACAGCATTTCAATTATACTATGAATACATTTTATACAAAAAAAAAAAAATGCCAAAAAGAAAATCATCTATACTCTTGCTTTTGCCACTTAATCCCATTCACTATCTTAGATTATTAACTTTTAGTATGCCTTTGAGGAAAATATCACTCTACTATTTCACCCTGGCTGATGTGGCTTGGTTGGGTGGGTGTCGTCCCACAGAAAGGTTGCTGGTTTGATTTCCGGTCAGGGCAATGCCTGGGTTGCGGGTTCAATCCCTGGCTGGGGCTTGAGTGGAAGGCAAGTGGTCAGTGTTTCTCTCTCATGTCGATGTTTCTCTCCCTCTCTCCTTCCCTTTTCCTCTCTATAAAAATAAATAATAAATAAAGTTTAAAAATAAAAAGGATATACTGTACTATTTTTATTAAAATCAGAATATTCATTATGAAGGATATAACCAATGCAAAATATAAAGAGCAAAAATCTTAAAAATGATCTCACATTTTATCACCTAAAAATGACTATCATGAAGTAAACACTATCCCACACATTCTTCTATCCATTTGTGCAAACAGGAGTGACACTCATGTGTACGCAAAGGGGGTCACGCTACAGATGGTAAGTTTAATAAATAGTGTCAGTTTTAACTTTTATATAATGTAATTTAAAAAATCAAAGGGACACCAATGCTATTGTTACACTTTAAATGTTTACTTACTTTATAAGTTTCCCTGAATAATCAAAGATTTTTTAATTATACAAACCATTACTATATGTAAACAAGAAGATGCAAGAAAGTTTTATTACAACTTAATATCAAAAAGGAAAACAAATGTCCATCAATATAAAATGGATTAATAAATTATAGGAAATCTATATAATACAATAATTATACACAGTGAAAAGCAAATATACTCAAGTAACATTATCAACATAACTCTCAAAACAATGTAAAGCTAAAAAGTGAACTACAGAATATTGTTTCTATAAAGACTAAAACAGAAACTTCATAAATTCTACTATATATTCATATAAAGTATAAAAATATGTATGTGAACAACTGACACCACAAAATCAGGATATTAACTCTCTCGGGGATTCTGAGGGGCATGCAGGGGTCTAGTAACTATGTTAACAGTGTTCTACTTCTTAACCTGGGTGGTAAATACATTGTATTCATTATTTTTCCCTCAACCGTTCTTTTTGTCTTCAGTATTATATACATAATCTACAACCAATTTAACCAAATGGTGACTCTGGAGGGCCAGTGGAGCTGGAAGAGAGTGTATGGGGGATAAATGGTGATGGGAAACAATGCCATTAAATAAGTAAGTAAATGATGACATTTCTTAAATATGAAGAGTAACACCACAGCACCTATGATTTTATGTATTGTTTGAATATTCTACATTTTTTAAATACATGAAAAGTTTAAAGGTTGAATTCACTTTAGTCTTCAAGTTATATACAATTTTATTTTGGACAGAATCCACTCACTCCCTGCTTTGAAAGCTGACAACTTCAGCACTTACACTTCCTCCCATTTCTTCTTCCAGTCTTTGCCAGATAATTTTTACTGCCCAGGTTCATAACATTCGTATTCCATTCTACAACTGTAATTCCACAGTTATTTAGTACTAGGTCTACGCTGTAGCTGAATCAATCTCTTTACAGTTCTCTTACTACAACTTCTCTTTCTCTAGTCTTTAACACTTAACTAGCTGGATTTCACTGTCAAGTAGCCTTTTTCTAATTGAGTTCACATGGAGCACATTCTGCCATGTATAATGAGTACTTTTTTGCCCAAATTTTTGAGGGAAAAATAAAGATAGTCATTATACATGGGTAGTGTTTGAAATACCTTGCATCTCTTCTCATGGTTTGTAATTATTTGTTACATAAAATTTCTTGTACCATAATATGCCCAAAAATAAATGCTAAAATTCCTTTATAATACAAAAAACAAGTATCTAAACATAAATAAATAAATAATTGAATTAAAAAATTAAAGCGAAAGCTTTTTTTACCTGAAAGTCTGGGCCAAAACCATGGGCGCACATTATACACAGCGAAATGCAGTATTCCCTTCTTTAAATTCGTGTTTAAGAAGAGTATCGCTTGCTAGCTAGCCTTACAATCAAATGACAACTTGGCTGCTCTTAATATTCTTGAGCCATCTTTTCTTTCCTTCAGAAATTTGCAGATATTGCTCCCTTGAATGCCGGTACTAAATGTTGCTATGGAGAAGTTTGAGACAAGTATGATCCCCCCACCCCCTTTTATGTGGTTCGCTTTTCTGCTTAGAAACCTGGAGAAGTCTCAATCATTCTCTTTGTCTCTCCCTGGCCCTTTCCCCCTCCTTCCCTCCCTCCCTCCTTCCCTTTCTCTATTTTTTCTCACTACTTTTAAAAACACAGTATTATACTTTAGGTTAAAAATAACTTAAAACTACCCAAGAAAATGGTTCTACAGAATTAACTGCGTATCACTGCAACAGTTTTGTGGAGTTCCGACTATGGAAGGTGTTTTCTGAGAAGGACTACTGTGGCTTCTAAAAACACATTTACACCTAATATTCAAGCCAGAGGCCTGTTTCTTCTGTCAACTTGAAAAAGGGCAAAGAAACAGAAGGAACACAGAAACGAGTCTCCAGATGACTCAATCCATAATTCTTTCAGGGGACATAGAGGGTGTTCCGCCTGCATTTTAATGCATTTTGCTCCTTCTTAGTCAAGGACACTTCAGTCCAAGAGCTTATTGGAGGCACTAAGGGGCTGGCAAGACCCAATGACTCAGCTAAAATAAACTGCCAAAAGAAACTTACATAATAGGTTCTCCTTTTCAAAACACAGAGAAGCAAATGTAAGACAAGTGCATTACTGATACAATAAAACATGAGAAATTTCAGGGACCAAATAAATGCTCCTTCTTCTGGAGCCGAGTCCACAATAACAGAATACTGAACAATTAGTTCTAAGACCTGGACAAGCAGATAAACAAACTTTAGGAATTCAGAAACTGGTGTCTTCCATAGAGCTGCTGCCATGCCCTTCACAAACTCTTCCTGGTTGCCTGGTAACTCAATGACCACCATGCCACAGGGCACATGCTCTACCACCCACAGTGACCTGGTGTTCGGTCACAGTGTCTGGCCATCCAAAGATCACAACAAGGGCTTTGTAGAGACTGGGCATGACCCCTGCCAGCATGAGGCACAGAACTACCTGAGCCTTTTCAGCCAGTAATTGGTCCTTTATTTTAAAAGTTCAATTATTTGCTCAAAACAGGTCTTATTGCTAAATATAAAATTTTCCTAAAACATCTTATATAATTTCAATCCTTTTGTTGTTTGTTAGGTTCTCTTCTTCAGTGACAGTATTTATCTTTATATTGGATCTTCTGCATTCCTTTTTTTTTGCGTTTATTTTTTTCCTGTTGTATTTTTATTTTTTAAAATATATTTTATTGATTATGCTATTACAGTTGTCCCATTTCTCCCCATCATTCCCCTCCACCCTTTACACCCCCACCCACCCACATTCCTCCCCTTTAGTTCATGTCCATGTGTCATAAGTTCTTTAGCTTCTACATTTCACACACTATTCTTGCCCTGCCCCTATTTTCTACCCACTGTCTATGCTACTTATTCTCTGTACCTTTTCCCCCTCTCTCCTCCTCCCACTCCCCTGTTGCTAACCCTCCATGTGATCTCCAGTTCTGTGTTTCTGCTCCTGTTCTAGTCATTTGCTTAGTTTGCTTTTGCTTTAGATGTGGTTGTTAATATCTGTAAGTTTGCTGTCTTTTTACTGTTCATATTTTTTATCTTCTTTTTTCTTAGATAAGTTCCTTTAACATTTCATATAATAAGGGCTTGGTGATGATGAACTCCTTTAACTTGACCTTATCTGAGAAGTACTTTATCTTCCTTTCCATTCTAAATGACAGCTTTGCTGGATAGAGCAATCTTGGATGTAGGTCCTTGACTTTCATGACTTGGAATACTTCTTTCCAGCCCCTTCTTGCCTGTAAGATCTCTTTTGAGAAATCAGCTGACAGTCTGATGGGAACTCCTTTGTAGGTGACTCTGCCTTTATCCCTTGCTGCTTCTAGAATTCTCTCCTTCATTTTCATCTTGGCTAACGTAATTATGATGTGCCTTGGTGTGTTCCTCTTTGGGTCCAAGTTCTTTGGGACTCTCTGAGCTTCCTGGACTTCCTGGAAGTCTATTTCCTTGGCCAGATTAGGGAAGTTCTCCGTTATTATTTGTTCAAATAAGTTTTCCACTGGTTATTCTTCCTCTTCCCCTTCTGGAACCCCTATAATTCAGATGCTGAAATGTTTAAAGATGTCCTGGAGGTTCCTAAGCCTCTCCTCATTTTTTCGAATTCTTGTTTCTTCCTTCTTTTCTGTTTGTTTGTTTCTTTCTTTCTTCCTTCTGGTCCACTCCTTTGATTTGAGTCCCAGTTTTCCTCCCATCACTATTGGTTCCCTGTGCATTTTCCTTCATTTCACTTATTGTAGCCTTCTTTTGTTCATCTAATTTGCTACCAAAATCAACCAATACTGTGAGCATCCTGATCACTAAGGCTTTGAACTGTGCATCTGATAGGTTGGCTATCTCTTGGTTGCTTAGATGAATTGGCTCTGGGGCTTTGATCTGTTCTCCCATTTGAGCCAATTTTTGGTGTTTTTTTTTTGTTTGTTTTTTGTTTTGTTTTGTTTGGTTTGGTCACTGCTGTTACGTAGTGAGGGATGGAGCCTTAGGTGTTCACCAGGGCTGGGCAGCCCAGTTGCTGGGTTGTGACACTGTATGTGGGGGCGGAGTCCAAGAGGGAACAATGGTGCTTTTTCTGCTCTCTCTCAGATTCCAATCCCTTCCACCACTTCCCCTTCACCTAGATTATCTGCGCACGAATGTGGGACTGCCTGGTCAGGCAGCCGCCTTGTGTGGCCTCACTGGGTCTGCCCGTTGCCACCCTGTACCCGGCGCCGCCGCATGTGCACCCGGGTCCACCAACCTCCACTTTTTCCTTCTTTGACTCCGCCACTCTTACTGGTCTGGATGAATGGTTGTCAGACTTCCATACAGTTCAATTTTCTATCAGTTCTGGTGTTCTCTTGTTTCTAAATCTTTGTTGTCCTTAATTTTGGTTGTGCAAGGAGGCACAGTGTGTCCACCTATGCCTCCATCTTGGCTGGAAGTCCTATTTTAATCTTTTTATCTGTATTCATTGAAATCATATCTGTTAAGCTGTAATTCTATTTTTGTTCTAGTTTTTGGTGTACAAAATTTATTTGTATTTCTTTAGGTGTGTAATCTCCAACTTCACCTCATTCTGTTATTATTTTCTTGTCTTTGACCCTGTTTTTCTGAATCCAAATTCTCTTTAAGTTGATCTATAAAACAAAGGAGTTGGAAGGAATCTCCCTCTACTCTTTCAAGTTACTCTTCCTCTATGATTAGTTCTTGTCAGCTTTTCCACGCCATTCTTTCTTCCTCTTTGTTTCTGCATCACGGAATACTTGCATCAGCTACACTTCTTTCATCTTGTTCGTGGTTCCACATTGTTCTCCAGACATTTTATTTGCAAGGTCTGTGCTGATTTCATATTCATAGTTCTTTTCCCACTGTATATAAGACAAGTATCTCTCTCCATACTACTAGCATCAGTGCCAGGGCTGGTATTTTATGTTCTGTCCACTTTCCTAAAGTCTGAGGAAATGCTGGGGCTCAGGTCTTTCAGAATAAACTACACAGACTCTCCTCTCCTCTGAGATTTTAGCTGTCTTACCCCAGTGTTCAAAGCATATCCCAAATTAAATAGAAGCCTCTCTGACTTTTGGGCAAAGAGAAGTCGGCCACTTGATCAATTTCCCCCTTCTTCACCTCATATTTCCCAGCAATTATTTCTCCTACTGTTCAGTTAAAACACAATGATACCCACTCGTTTTCCTCTTTCTAGATTTGAGGCGACTGGTGAGCACTTGCAGAATCTCACCCAGTGGTTTCTGTGGGGTAGAGAAGGGGGTTTGGTCTGTCTTGCCATTTCCTGTGAGTCTGTTTTAAAGTTTATTGTTTGAGGTGATACTTCTTTCCTTATTTGGTTCCCTTAACTTATTATTTTTTAAAAACTTTTTAGAAAACTATTTTGCTCAAGGGAAGGAAATTCAGTGATGAAGTTTCAATTAGAAATCTTAATCCATAAGACCAAGGCCAAAAGTTTTGCAAGCGTACCCTCAGGTGACATAAAATGGGAACTGCTTTAGAGTGCAACTTAAAAGTTTTGGGTTAACAGAGTTGCAGAGAAAAGAGAGTAAGAGCAATTCCTGAAATATATAAGAGTACAGATGATGATACATTTATAATCTAAATTCTAGAATTACTTCTAAAAGGAGTTACTATGTTACTTTCCACCAGTTAGTAAAAATTTATTTGAAATTTTATTAATATTTACACAAAATACATAAGGCTATAAAAATCATGTTTTGATCAAGCAGAAATGTTACTGTCTATAAAACAAAGGTAGTTCATAAGGCACACAAAATGAGAGCAATAGGTGACATTAATATTTCCAAGAACAAGTATTTGTGGCCATTAAACAACATGGGCTAGAGATGGGCAGGCCCACTTACACGCAGATTCTTTCATTCGATCACAGTTCAATTGACCTCTGCAGTTCAACTGACCAGTGTAGCTCAATATTGCTCAGGGGTTAAGTAACTCCAAGGCTGGGAACCCAGGCGGGCAAAGGGCCGACCGCAGTCACATGCAGATTTCTGACTGTGTGGGAGGTCAGCCCCCCTAACCCCCACATTGTTTTCCAGAGTCAATCATAATTCATTTACTCTTCCATTCATTGATAAACACCTCTTTGAGTATGTTCTATGAGCTAAGCCCTCACTTGAGTGAGTAAACAAGGTCCGTAATCTTGGAGAACTTAGAGTGGAATAGGCAGAAAATGAGCAAGTACAACAATGGGCATGAACAGAATGAAAAGTTATGAACACTGCTCCAAAGAAATGAGAACTGTGAAAATGAACAGGGAAAACCTATCTGAACTGAATGGTCAGGGAGGAGCTCTCTGTGAGACAGTTAAAACTGTGACCGAAATGGTGACAAGACATCACCCCGAGGTAGAACAGCAGGAATACTGTAGACGGAGGGACTGTGAGCCTGAAGGCCCTGGAAGTCAGTACTCACGCGGTAAATTTTAAATCAAGAAAGAAGGCTGGTGTGGCAGGACTACAGCAAACGAAGGCAGGAGGGGAACAAGTTGAGTCTGGGAGAGTAAGCAGTGGTCAGACCACATGCAGGCTGTTAAGTTCAATGGGAAGCCACCGATGGGTTTTAAGAAGGTAATAAATGATATGATTGACACTTTAAAAAATAAATCATCCAAGTTGCCTGACTGCTGCGGCTCAGTTGGTTAGGTGTCATCCTAAAAAGTGAATAGTTGTGGGTTTGATTCCTAGTCAGGACACATGTCTGGGTTGTGGTTTGGTCCCCTGTTGTGGAGAGTACAAGAGGCAACTGATCGATGTTTCTCTCTCACATGAATGTTTCTCTCCCTCTCCCTCCCCCATCTCTAAAAATAAATAAATAAATCTTTCCCAGTTGATATTTAGAAACTGGAGTAAGAGGAATGAATGCAAACAGACAGACTTGATAGGAATCTACTACTGAAGCCAAGGTGAGAGATAATGGCAGGCTGGTGACAGGGGAAAAAGAATGAATATGACATGTATTTGGTGAGAGCCTGATATGAGATTATGATCTGAGAGGATGAAGGAGAGGAAATATCAAAATGACTCCCAGATTTCTTGCTTTGAGATGGAAAGATGATGTCAGGTACAAGGGTAAACTTATGTAAATGGTAGAATATATGACTCTCAGAGTATCTAGCACAACAACAGAAGAAACAATCACTTTTACATCTTCCTTTTTACCTTTACTTCTCAGGGTGGCGGCACTAGGAGTAGTTGTAAGGTGGTTATACCAGGGATAGAATTCAAAAGCAGAGTTAACAAGCAGGCAGACACTGGGGTGGTGCTCACGATCATTCATAGCCATGCCTCCTGACCTTCAGACCCACATGTAACATCCTCCGTTTGAGTGTGCGCTTTTAATCAACATAATATGGCAAAGACGATGATCTGTCACTCCTGTGACATCCATCCTGCTAGCAGACAGTCTAGAGACTCTCCATGTGCCTGAAGCAAGCAGCCATTCTGGGGAAGCTCAAGTGATATGGAACTGTAGTGGCTTCTAAGCATTAAGGGCGGCTCTAGTCAATAGTGAGCAAGAAGCACAGCCGGCAGTCCTACAACCACAAGAAAACTGAATTCTGCCAACAACCTGAGTGAGGGGGAAAGTGGATTTTTCACCAGTTGAGCCTCTAGATGAGAACACAGACCAGGTGACACCTTGACAGCACAGGACTCAATTAAGCTCTGCCTAGACTCTAGATGAACAGAAACTATGGGGTGATAAATGTATGTTGTTTTAAGATGCTAAGATTGTGGTATTTTTTACAAATGGATAACTAATACACATACCAATTTAGGGTGTGGAAAAACAAGAAGTGAAGGATGACTCCAAATTTTGGGCTTCAGCAAATAGAAGCACGGAGCGGTCACTGACCAAAGGACACTGGGGCAAGAACAGGCTGGGGGAAAGACCAGTCCTGGACACACTGAGTTTAAGATGCCTGTTAGCCAAAAGATGGAGATATCAAATAAAGATGTGAAGATATGGGTTCTGGTGAAAAGTCCAGCATGCAGATATAAATTTGGGAGTCATAGCCAAAGAACCAAGATATTACGAGATCACGAAGACAGTGAATGTACATTCTCACAGAAGGTGGACCAAAGGCTAGGTCCATGGGCATGTCATCATTCAGAAGTCAGCTAAAAAAGAACCAGCTAAGGGGGCTGAGAAGGAATAATATCAAGATTGTGGTATTCTGGAAGCCAAGTGAAGAAAGTGTTGAAAAGAGGGGGAAGGAAATGGCTGTATCACATGTTGGTGCAAGATCAAGATGAGATTAAGACTTTAACATTTAAGATTCAGCTCTTCAGTCACACGAGCCACATTTCAAGTGCTCAACAACCATATGTGGCTAGTGACACGACAGTGTACGTACAGAACATTTCCACCATGACCGAAACAGAAACTGCCTACTGGACAGCTCCAATGTGCAGAAAGAGAAGACATAATAAATGAGCACAGAAGTAGGTAATGGCTCAATGTGGTGGTGGAGGTTTACACAAGTCCTCATGATAACCTCTATCTTTCAAAATAGAAACAGGAAGCAAGGCCACCAGCTGAGAAGAGAGAGAGGAGAAAATGTACCAAAGATTTGAAAACAGAAAAAAAAAGTATTTATTTCTGGTCTGATATTTATTATTTCCTTCCTTCTACTGACTTTGGGCTTTGTTTGCTTCCCCCCACCCCCAGTTCCTTTAAGTGTAAAGTTAGATTATTTGAGTTTTTTCTTGTTTCCTGAGGTGGGTCTGTAATGCTATGAATTTCCCTCTTAGGACTGCTTTTGCTGTGTCATGTAGATTTTGGATTGCTGTGTTCTCATTTTCATTTGTTTCAAGGTAACTTGATTTCTTTCTTGATCTCATTGTGAGTCTATTCACTGTTCAGTAGCATGTTATTTAGCCTCCGTGACTTTGTGTGTTTTTCAGTGTTTTTCCCCCTGTGGTTGATTTCTAGTTTCAAACCATAATGGTCAGAGAAGATGCTTGAAATGATTTCAATTTTCTTAATTTACTGAGACTTGTTTTGTGTCCTAACATGTGGTCTATCCTAAAAAATGTTCCAGGTGCACTTGAAAAGTATGTATATCCTGCTGCGTAGGGATGAAATGCTCTGAAGAAATCGATTAAATCCATCTGATCTAGTGTGTCATTTAAGGCTACTGCTTCCTTGCTGACTTTCTGTCTGGAAGATCTACACACTGATGTCAATGAGGTACTAAAATTCCCTACTATGACTGTACAGTCAAACCTCAGTTCTTGAACATCTCCCATCTTGAACAATTTGGTTCTTGACCAAGTTGTTCATGGAAAAAATGTCTCAGTGTTGAATAAAACTTCAGTTCTCCACCTAACAAATGCTGATACCTGTATGAACAGTTGTGCACCTCTCAGGTGACAAAGGTGACTTGGTTTTTGAAAAAATTGGGTCACAATAGCCTTCCTGAAAGAATTAAGTCTGAGAACTGAGGTTCCACTGTATTACTGCCAATCTCTCCCTTCATGTCCATCAAGGTTTGCTTTACATATCTAGGTGCTCCTGTGTTAGTTCACCAGAGTTACATCCTCCTGTTAGATGGTTCCTTTTATCACCATGTAGTATCCTTCTTTGTTTCCTACTATAGCCTTTGTTTCAAAGTCTATTTTGTCAGATAGAAGTATTGCTATTCCAGCTTTTTAAAATTTCCATTTGCATGAAATACCTTTTTCCATTCCTGTGTGAATCTTTTGTTCTGAGGTGGGACTCTTATAGACAGCATGTACATGGGTCTTGCTTTCCTATTCATTCAGCTACCCTATGTCTTTTGATTGGAGCATTTAAGGCATTTACATTTAAAGGGATTATTGACAGGTACATATTTATTGCCATTTTGTTCTTTTAACTGTTCTTTCTCTATTTTCTTTCTATTTCTTAAAGCAGGCCCTTTAACATTTCTTGTAATGCTAAGTTTGGTGATAAAAGACTCCTTTAGCTTTTTCTTGTCTGGGAAGCTCTTTATTTCTTCTTCAGTTTTAAATGACAGCCTTGCTGGGTAAAATAATCTTGGTTGTAGGTCCTTGCTTTTCATCACTTTGAATATTTCATGCTGACCCCTTCTGGCCTGAAACATTTCTGTTGAGCTCAGCTGACAGTCTCCTGGGAGCTCCCTTGTAGGTAATTATCTGCTTTTCTCTTGCTGCCTTTAAGATTCTCTCTTTGTCTATAACCTTTGGCATTTTAATTATGAGTCTTGGTGTGGGCTCTTTGTGTTCATCTTGGTTGGGACTCTCTGTGCTTCCTGGACTTGTGTACCTTTCTCCTTCACCAGGTTAGGCAAGTTTTCATTCATCATTTCTTCAAATAGGTTCTTGATTTCTTGTTCCTTCTCCTCTCCTTCTGGTACCCCTATGGTGCTGATATTGTTATGCTTCATATTGTCTCAAAGGTCCCTTAAACTATCCTCATTTTTTAAAATTCCTTTTTCTTTTCGTTGCTCTGATAGGTGTTTTCTCTACCTTGTCTTCCAAATTGCTGATTCAATCCTCTCCTTCATCCAGACTACTTTTAATTCCTTCCAGTGTATTCTTCATGTTGGATATGGTATTCTTCATATCTGACTGGTTCTTTTTCATGATTTCTATGTCCTTTTTCATGAAGTTGTAGTTCTCACTAAGTTCCTTGAGCATCCTTATAACCATTACTTTGAACTCTGTATCTGAAAGATTGCCTCCATTTCGTTTAGCTCTTTTTCTGGACATTCCTCCTGTTCTTTCATTTGGGGCCTGTTTCTTTGTCTCCTCATTTTGGCTGTCTTTTTGTATTTGTTTCTATGTATCAGACAGATCTGCTATGACTCCCAGTCTTCGTGGGTGGCCTGATGTAGTAGGTGTCCTGTGAGACCCAGCGGTGCAATCTCCTTGATCTTCTGGGTTGGGTGCTCTAGGAATGTCCCTTGTTGTGTGAGTTATATGGGCTCTTCTATTGTAATTGAGTCTTGACGGCTGTTGGCCTATTCATGCATGGGATCAACCTGACCTTGCAGTACAACCCTGATCACAGCGTGCAAACTGCTGTGCAGGTGCTGACAAAAAAAAAAAGCGGTCTTGATGTAGCTTCTTCTACACTCCCTTCGTTGTAAGAGTCCTCTCCAGCTAGTCTTTAGTTTTTCAGGGTGACTCTCCCCCAGTTTAGTTGTATTTCAAGTTTGGTCCTGGCCAAGGTGTGTTCAAGATCTACCTATTCTACTGCAGTCTTGAAAAATCCCAAGGTTTTTTGTTGTTGTTTTTTTTTTTTAATAGTCCACAAGTCTCTGAGGTTCTATTCATTTTTTAAAATATTTTATTTTCTCTCTGTTCAGGCTGAGAAATCCCTATTGTTCTATCTGCAAGTTCACTGATTCTTTTCCTCTGTCCTTTCCATTCTGCTGTTGAACGTATTCACTGAGATTCTTGTTTTGGTTCTTTTTCTTTTTTTTCCTTCCTTTTTAAAAACAAAGATTTTATTTATTTATTTATTTTTAGAGAGGGGAAGGGAGGGAGAAAGAGAGAGAGAAACATCAATGTGTGGTTGCCTCTCGAGCACCCCTTACTGGGGACCTGGCCCGCAACCCAACCATGTGCCCTGAATGGGAATCGAACTGGCAACCCTTTGGTTTGCAGTCTAGTGCTCAATCCACTGGGCCACACCAGCCTGGGCTATTTTGGTTATTTTTCAATTCTAAAATTTACCTTTTATTTTTCTTTTTATCTTCTATGTCTTTGGTGAGACTTTCTATTTTTCCTTTGTTTCAAGTGTTCTATAATCACTCATTGAAGCATAATTCTAGTAACTGTGTCATTTTGATGTGTGTCTCCTGATTGCCTTTTCTCATTCAAGTTTAGATTTTTCTGGCTGTTAACATGACAAATGATTTTCAACTGAAATCTGAACATTCTGGGTATCATGACATGAGATGATGGATCTTATGTAAATCTTAGAGCAGGCCTCCCCTGACACTACTCCAGCGGGAAGGAAGAAGGCTAACTCACTACTGCCCTTACTGCAAGATGATAGTAGCAGTCCAGGCTTCCTACAAAGTCTCCACTGATACCACTGGGGTGGAGTCCTCATTAGTATCTGATGAAAAAGGTCCCAGTTCCTTAACTGGCCTTCCCTAACACCATCCTGCCAGGGGGGTTAGAGCACCTCAGTAGGTCTTGGCAAGGGTGGAAATGTAGTCTCCTCTCTGACCTTGCTGTCAGGGGTTGGGGTGGAGCCATAGTTCTGTGGTGTCTGGCTAGAGCAGAGGCGTTACTGTCTGAAAGTGTTCTGCCTTGCTAAGCTGCCACCTTCCTTATCCTTGGTCTAGATGAAACAGGTTTTTTTCTGGGGCTTTTTCAGCAAAGGCCTACTGGCATTTCCAAATAGCTAATTTTTTTAACATCAAGTCTTGGACACAGGAGACAAAGAAGTAAGCCCTTGGAGCCTACTGGTATGTCATTCCTTGGATCCAGAGGCTCCTAGCCAGACTGCCTTCTTCTTCCTACCTTTCAGTTTTCTTGTTTGTTTTATAGGTAATTTCCAGCATTCACTGTGCTTACCACAAAGAACAGGGAAAAGAGACCTTACACTTCTTTATGAGCTTTTATAGTTCCTTTTTCTATTTCTAAAGTAGTATCTGTTGTGTTCATTTACTCTGTATTCCTTTTAGGTTTGTCTTCAGTTCTGAAATTATTTTATAATTCTTTCCTAATGTCTATCACCTATGAATTTTTCTTATGATTATATTACTCTTTGATGCCTTTTGTCATTTTCTTACTGTATTTTAGCTTGCTTTGGAATATTAAGTAATAATTTTCATCAGTTTTATGAGCATATTGTTCTACTGTCTTTCAGGTATGAAAAGGTGCATTCTACTCCTTATTCTCTTTGTTTCTATGAGATCTGACTGTGATATTCTTCTGTTGATCAATTTTAAGTAAAATTACTTTTTCCTGTATTTTTACAGGAAAGGCTTGGTTTGGGATAGTTTTCTCAGCTCTCTAGCTCCCCCTTCCATTGGAGTACAGTGTTCAAATATACGGCAGTTTACTTGTCCAGATATTATCCCCTGTTTCCTTCCTTAATGGTTATTTGAAACTTTGTCTCTATTGCCCTTATCCTGTTCAGTTTGAATTCTCTTCCCAGCAGTTTCTTCAGTTTCTTCTCAGGAACTTTCTCCTATAAGGAGACTTCAGCTGGTTCATTTTGAGAGTTAATAAGGCATAAATTGTTGCAGCCCCTTCAGATCCTACCACAGATCCCCTGAAATTACTGCATTACTAGAATATGCAAAAATATCTCCAATTCCAGCTGCTATTTCCAATTAGCTGGCTAAGCTTCCTAGGGAGTCTCTTCCGGGGGTACTGAACCTTGTCGATGGACCCGCTGCTCCCCTGCGCTCACTCCCACACAGATGCTAATGCTGCACAGGTGTTGCCGCTGTCGTTGGATTAGCCCTCCCCATCTGTGTAGCTCTCATCACGTTTTGTCACTTGTGACCCATGTGTTTGTGTGTGTCTCTTAGCTGTTCAGTGCAATTTAATGACCATCTCTGGGGGAGTTCAGAAACTTGCCACCCACTGCCATATTTCCAAAATCCCTTAAAGAACAGGTGACAGTTTTTGACAACCTTCATTGCCTAAAAAATACCGCCAGCACAAAATCAGCATAAGTGTTGTTAAATTTGTCCCAAAAGTCAATCTCCATAGTTAATTCCGCTATGACAACATATATCCTCCTTTCAAGATGAGTGGCAAGAGACCAGCAACCTGACCTTGAACTCTGGAAAGTATTAAACAATGACATAATTTCCACTAGTAAACTATACATTCAAACATTTGACCAATAGATATGCTAATTAAATGAAGAGATAAAGTAATCCCCTATTTATACAGAACCTATTATATGTACCTAAAGCAAAACAATGAGAGACAATATTTGGAAAAGATGAATCATTGTTTATTACAATGAATTCATTGTAGCTCCCAATTTCAAAAACTAAGGATATATGTCAAAAAAAGTCTGGAACACTACTACCAAAATATTAACAGAGATTTTCTACCAGGTAATAGAATTCTTTTCCTTTTGCTTATCTCTACTTTATACATTTTCAAAATGGGAAGCTAAGCCTCCTGCAAAAGCATCTGGAACAACTCACGCTAGAACCATGCTGTAATCTGAGTGGTTGAACATGTATCCTCCGACGACCCACATGATGTTTCCATTGACCACGGCCTTGTGCGAGGCTCTGGGAAGCTTGGGGTCAGAATACTCCTCTTGAGTCCAAAATGACTGGTTAGCTGGAATAGGGATTGAACATCCAGGACCTAATAAAATGTAATAAATTAGTTTCACAACATGTAGCTTTAATATTACTGCATTTCAAGTTTAATCTTTTAAATGTAACAAATGTCTAAAGAATACTCAGTCTTTTCCCCTTTAGCATCTAGATATCAGAAAAATCCCTTTAATTTGTGCTTTTAATTTACTCAAAGCTTGAGACAAACAATAATCTCTCACAAAGTTCAAAATCACATACTTTTTAATGATGAACAGCCCTCAGAGAACAAAGGGATTGTTAATTCAAATGAAAAAAACCGTTAGGGCTAAAATATAAAGACTAGTCCCAGGAGTAATAATACAAGCTACCCATTTCCTAGGAAATCAAGAAACTCCACTCTTGGGAGATCTGGCCTTTGCTGCAACATTTGCACAGTGCCAGGTACTCAAATAATTCAATTATTTACCTCCTTGATTTCAGCCAAACCAAACAAATAAAGTATTTAAACAAGCACATTTCCTTTCACAACAAAAGTGGTCTGAGGAAGAGATAAATGTATAAAGAAAATCACTAAATCAATATCACTGTTATCACCTACCCCTTAAAGAATTTGCTGAAGCTTCCTTAATAATTTTTATCTGCAGGTAACTCTATCAGCTGACTACTGTAGAATTTTAGTCTGTAGTGAAAGGTTCTGAGGAGACACTTATTGTCAGCTCTTGTCCCACCTCCCAGCTTGGCTCTCTGCTATGTCTTCTTACAGCTAAGACCCAGTTGAATGAATTGTAAAGAATGTCAAACCCCT
This sequence comes from Anoura caudifer, assembly GCA_004027475.1. NCBI lineage: Eukaryota > Metazoa > Chordata > Mammalia > Chiroptera > Phyllostomidae > Anoura > Anoura caudifer. The sequence goes on along the minus strand of PVKU01005907.1, from coordinate 87,175 downwards.
CCCCATTCTAAAGAGACCACAACCACACATCTATGAAATTCAAAGATTTCTAAGAAGCTCAATAAAGAGACGTGAAAACCTAAACACTACCTGGATCTACGGCCATACAACCCTGAACCTACTCGGTCTTGTCTAAACACTACCTGGCATTTGAGTAACATAAAAGGTATGGATGCTAGAAATAAAGTCAATTACAAGTTATTAAACTAGAAATATACTGTAAATTCAAAGAAAAATGAAAGAAGTTCCTACCCTGCCACCCTGGGAAACAGGAACACCCTCTGACATCACTGGAGTTGCAGATGCCTCGATGAGGAAAACCGCAGTTATTTACACAGTGGGGAATGTCACATGCTTCACCTGTCCAGTTTTCGGAACATTCGCACTGGACAGTGTTGCTGCTATTACTGATCTTGCATTCTCCTTGGCCTGAGCAATTATTCGGACACATGTCAAAACTATAAAAACGGTAGGAGAAAATTAAATCAAAATAAAGCAACACTTGGAATAATTTAGCAGAACTTCCTCCTACAGAAGGTTTAAGAATGTCACTGTCTCTCCATCCCCAAGCCTAGCTGCAGTACTTACCACTCAGCCTAGACAGGGTAGCCCAACACTGCACAGCTAGGGCAAGTAATGAAATTAAACTGAACTTGTTGGATTCTCTTAAGAAGAGACAAGTTTAAAAAATTACAAAGAGAGAAGAGATTCTTGCAAAATGTCCAGGCTTTGCTTCTCAAGTGTGGCAAGACTATCCTATTCCTGGTAGCCCACAAATGATGAGCGTTACAAAATTGCCACATGTATGCTTGAAACTCCGGAGAGGAAAAGGGTTAAACAAACTGCCAGCAATACACTAACATCCTGATGGTATATATATCCCCATGGATAGTTTCCGAAAATTTAAAGAATTTGTTGAAGATTATTGCCCAGATTGGTGTATTTAAAATTCCTTAGTAAGTGTATTTACTCACTTCAGATGGAAGAAAAGGCCAGTTTAACTTAATACAGGAGTTTAACTATAATGTGTCTCATAAATAACCTGGCTTAAGATAATTATATTGACAGCACTTTGAAAAGACATATATCAAATTGTAAAAAGGGGGAGGATAACTGAACTATCAAGATACTTTAAGGGTATAGATTTCTTCTAAGGCCTGTAAAGAAAACCAAAAGGAAATTCTGTAGCAAAATGTATCAGATATCAGGAAATAGTTACAAAAACAAGCTAATTAATGTTCATGCTTACACCCAAATATCATTTTATGATACATTTATAATAAAATTTTATAAATATTTGTATAGTATTTTTATAATTTATATTATAATATGATCTGAATTTGCCTACTTTTCAAGTCCCAGTAAGCATAATGAAGTATTTGGTAAAAAAGCTGAATGACATTCCTGTAAGCCTCTAGAAAGCGGTGCCTAATACTCTCACAGAGGTAAAGCTTCAATAAAGGTCAATTTCATCTTTATTAAGGAAAAGGCCTTGCAAAGCAAAAGTTTATAAAGGGAAAGTCTAAACTTCAGATTGGACTTGTTATGCCCAAATAGCCACAACAATCCCACTTCATTTTTATAAAAGGCCTAAAAGAAAAGTGAGGTAAGACAGTTCCATCATGTGCTCAAAACCTATGCCTTATACCAAGCATATGCCAAATATTTTCTTACAGACACACTGATAAACCACATGAGAGAACAGCACATAACCAACACTTAATGTTCTTGAAAAACAAAGAGGAGGAGGTAACTCATTCAGCCTTTAAACTAAAGGAGGGAAAGTATAATTTCAACTTCCCCATACACTTCAACCTCTCCGCTCAGATGCCTTTAGGCATAGGTTTACTTTAAATGCCAAAATTAATACTGAGCACTTTTTAGAGCAGTGAATTACATAACATCTCAAAACACAAAAATTATTTTTGTATCTCTAAAATGTAAAAATGGCCAGTAAGATATCAAAACGTCTGCTTGTTGAAGTAATAAGAAAATTAGTCTAACTTTCTACCTTTAAAATATGACTCAGAGTGAGAAATAAGGCACAGTGCCAATATGTGTGAAAGTAAAATGTAACTATTTGTTTTTTCTTCTTTTAAAAGAAAATTAGAAAACACCTGAGAAGCTGTGGGTGCATGCTCCAAGGGTCCTCCAGCTGCGGTTAGCCCCAAGCTAAGATTCAGTGCAACCTGAGGATCCCAGGAAAACAAACGACAGTGTTTTATGTATATGCTTCTGGGAATTTTTCTGGGATAAAAACTATCATTTTATTTGGCTTTTCATAGGGTCTGGAACCTCTAAAATAGTTTAGGATTCCTTTTAAAGAAGAGAATAGAGCCTTGGAACCAAGAAGCTAATAAAATTTACGATAACCTCATCATTCCTTCATTTAACAAATACTAATTCTGGTCTCTAGGCAAGATCAAGCCTTCTCCCTACACCAGTCAGGGTAAGAAAAACATGGGCTCCTGAGGAAGATACTGGCAATAAAGCAAGAAGACTTCTCCAGTGATGATGGGCAAAGGGCTTCCAACATCAAGGGGTGCTTGAATTGTTTTCTCTCCTGGGGTGCTCACTCCCTTGAGTTTCTCTTCTCCCCCAAGGGTGCTACTGGGAGGGGCCATTTAACAGTGAAGACTGTGCCCTCTAGCCCCTGACCTAGGAACCAGAATGGGGCCTAAGTGAATAGCTAGTGCAATGCTACTCAGAATGTGGACCACAGAGAGAGAGCAGCAGCTAGGAGCTATTCAGAAATGCAGATTCTCAGGCCACAGCTCTACTGAACTACAATCTCTGGGTAGATCCCAGGAATGCACCCTAATAAGCTCTCCAGAAGATCCCTGTGCATGTGAAGTTTGAGGAGCCCTGGCCTAAACCCACATCTCCCCTTTCTCCCCTCCCCTGCGGAGAAGAAATTCAGAATGTCTGTTCTTAATGCCATGACTTTCTAATCTTCCATCCCTACAGGCCCCAGATTCCAACCTCCCCAGCTAGGCCGACCTAGGGCCTCCTCTGCTTCCTCAACCCTCCTTCAGCTTCCTCCTTCTTGAGACTTTCTTCTCTGGGCTTCTGTGACAACAAAGCCCACTGACATTCCTCTGCCCCTTAACTACCTCTACTACTCCTCTCTTCACTGTACACATGCCCCATGGGCCAGTCAGGCACTGTCCACGTCCCAGTGATTCCCAGATGATGTCTCATACACACCCAACCAAACTCATCAGCCTCTCCCCTCAACCCAGCCTGCCTCTGTCACTAAAAATCATCCTGCTAGTACTGTGATAAGCTGCCCGAGCTGCCAAGTCACACACCCTGGGCGCCTGAAAGACTAAATCACCGTACTAATCAAGATAGAGAAGGCTTTAAATCAGTCTGAATAAATACTGAGATCATGAGAAAATGGGCAGGAAAAGAATCCAACGTAAAGGTTACATACGGAGGTGACTGCATTTTGTAAAAGGCCAAACAGAACTTTAGGCTTTGAGGGCCACAGAAGTTCTTATCACACACCACTCACTTATAACATTTTATGAATTTAACTACTTATGAAACATTTTTTTGAGTGTGTGAAGTGAAAGTGAATTTATTAGTGAAGCAGTGAAACAGAGAATGGGCTACTCCCAGACAGAGCAGCCCCCCTTGAGTGAAGTCTTCTTCCTTTATTGAGGTTCATTTAATTGGGGGCAGGGGACAATATTTCTTAAAAGGAAAAAAAGAAAAGACAGAAGTGAGCCTCTCTCCTATCAGAACAAATTCCAAAAGCTGCCAAAGTCTGTCTGTCTACATTTCCTTTGTAACCTCAACTAAGTTGTCACCAGTGGTCCAACCACTGAGTACACGAAAATTACCAGTATTTGTTAAATCATACTTAGCAAAAATCCCCAATGTTTTAATCCATTTTAGCAAGAAAATGCCCCTCTCTTCCAGGAGAAGCTCAACAGCAGCAAGATCTGGGTTGAAACTATGGCCCCAGGACTTTGACATTTTACTTTACTGTTTCCCACTAGTTTCCTCAATTATATAACAAGTAGAAAAATAATGCCCATATTTCAGAGTTTTTAAAAAAACACTTTAAATGAGAAAATACATTCAAACTGCTCAGCACAATGCCTGGCACACTGTAGGCCCTCAATATATGTTAGTGACTATTACTGTTAAAACAAAGTATACAGTCTTTTGAATAAAATCACAAATATTAGACATAAATATCTTACTTGTAAGTGATATTAAATCCAGTCAAATTATAAGCAGCATCACTAAAAAAATGTAGCAGGGCATAACCTGATGTGGCAACCACCTCAGGGACGGTCTCGTTGCTGTCTCTCTCAGGAACGATGAGGCCACTGAAATGAAAACACATTTTTTATGAAGGGAAATACAATCGCAGACACATCACACGGTGGCAAACACAAGTTCAGAGCTGGAATTCATCCTTGTGATTTAAAAAACCACTTCCAGGAAGAGGGGCAACTTCCTGCAATAGATGCATGGTACTACCCTATCATTCTGGATCCTCTGAAGAACAGATCTGAGTCTTCGGCTAGGCTCTCCTTTATTCTGGGTTATATTTCTATTAAGATTTGAAATTAATGGCCCCATGCTTTTTTAAATAAAAAATTTTATACTGCTTCTATGAAAAATCGAGTAAACCTTCAATAATTACAGAAAGTAACAAATTTTGTCAAATATATATTAGTGAAAGACATGAAAAGTAAAAATACAAGTACGCTTGGTAAACAAACACCCATAATCCCACCACTGTTAGCATTCTGATGTATTCTCTTTGCCCAATTGGCAACAGATTACAGCTTATATCCTATTTCACCAGTGATACACCATAAGTGCTTCCCATGTCACTAAAAGGTCCTTCAGAACTTTCATCGTCTCACTCAGACTCGAGCATGCAAAAATACTTGTTGGATGCCTGGAAAGGGAAAGAAGTACCAAGTCCAAGGGTCTAAATGATGCCTGTAAGGTTCCTGACCCATAATACCAACTTGCTTTCCAGACGGGACATGCTGACTTGAAATCTCGTCAATAAGGAATGAAAGGGTCCATCCCACCTTACTCAGCCAACAAGTAAGGTTACCAGTCCTATTTCAGCTTCACTAATTTAATAAGTGAAAAGTGATTTTTAAATTTTGGTCCTGAGTTTCTTTCATACTCATGATGTGAATCATTTTTCCCATGTTTACTTGCCTTCTGCATACTTCCACACGCTCACATCTTCTGCCCAATTATTGAGACATTGTCACCAATACCAACACTTTACTTGGTAAAAAGCCTAAATCCTTCCAGGCCCTATGTAGTCTGCTCCACACACACAGGACACCACCCAGGAACAAACAGCTCATCCATTATTCTCTTCTCTTCACCCACTTGACCCCTGGCACGCTGGCCTCTTTGCTTTTCCAGACCATACACCACCAGATGAACTCCCACCTCAGGGCCTATAACAATCTTAAATGCTCATTCACTGTGATGCAGAAATTCTATTTATTTGTAAAAGAAACACTTGCTCGAGTGCACAAAGACAAATGCACCAAGAATCCTCACTACCACACCTTTTAGAATGTCAATGGGTTGAAAACCACCTACCTATCTATACACACTCATCCACAGAGTTGGTTGAATGAGTCATTACATCTCTGTAGGTCGGCAGGACTAACACGGAGCCTCATCAAGGCATTCTGATAAGGGGGGGGGGGGGCAGCTGCAAAACAATAGGCCTAGTATATGTGTACATTTATGTATTTATTTAAGTTTACATGGAAATGACTAGAAGAATACACAAGCAGGGTATGAAAGGGGAAGGGGACAAGATTTTCATTCAATGAGGGTTTTCTTTTTTAAAGATTTTTATTTATTTATTTTTAGAGAAAAGGGAAGAGAGGGAGAGAAACATCAATGTGTGGTTGCCTCTTGCACACCCCCTACTGGGACCGTGGTCTGCAACCCAGGCGTGTGCCCTGACTGGGAAACGAACTGGCAACGCTTTGGTTGGCAGGCCAGCAGTCAATCCACTGAGCCATACCAGCCAGGGCTCAATGAAAGTTTTTAATATGAAGACAGAATACTAGGAACCCAAGGACACTGAAGGTGCTCCAGAGGTTACAAAACAGTGAAGAATCTATGTATTCAACTAACAAATATTTACTATTTACTACTATTTGCATTTGTTCCACTTACATATGAGGCACTCAGGAAGGTACCAAGAATACAACAGTGAAGAAGTTCCTGCCCTCAGGGAGTTCACCTTCTGAAAACAAATAAGCCTACATACAGCTCCTCCCCTCCTCCACCAGGTGTGTATACATAATGCCAGGCAGAGAGAAATGGTATGAAGGGAAATAGAACAAAGTAAAAGGACAAAAGGTGCTACTTCAGATAGAGCAGACAGGGAAGGCCTCTTGGAAGAGGTGACATTTGATCAGAAACCAAAAAAAGGTTTCAACCATCATCGTGCTTCCATCAGTTTTATACACCCGAACCCCCTGAAATGCTGAAGGAGCAGGTACTTACAAGAGCAGGGCCACCTAGAAATGGGTTTGTCAAAAGCAATTTTCTCATGAGAAACTGGCACAGAGAAGGACTGGGAACTTCTGTCACATGTAGGAGACCCTGCACTCTGTTATCCTAGCACGAGCTTCAGGATCTGAGATGTGAGCTCTGATCTTTGCTCCACATGCCTGGGCATGTCGCCGACATCCCTGAGCCTCAGTTCCCTCAAATGCACAATGAGAGAAATCCTATCTACCTCACAGTGATGCAATGAGAATCAAGCTGTTAAAACATGTGAAGTGCTTAAGCAGTGTCCCACACTAGGTGTTCAGTAAATGATAGCTAATGGTATTTGTTTTTCATGTGTGGTTGGGACACTTCAGTGTGTAGGACAAATGGCAGAATGGGTGTAGGGAGAACGCATGACAGCCAAACAAGGGATGGGAGGGCCATCTGCACTCGACAACCACGGTACTAGAGAAGGGATCAGCTTCCCAACTGCCAGAGGAACTTAGGCACTTGCATCTTTTCACGTCAAAAACTGAAATTGTGACACCTCTGGAATGTGCTGCTTTCTCCTAGTGTAAAAATAAAACAACTCGCTTATGACAAAAATAAACTACTACTGAGTAAATGAACACAAACACAGCCTCTGCCCAGTGTGGAAGGCATCGGAAAGTGTGTGGGTGAGAAAGTGATGCTGCAGGCGGGCCATTCAACTTCACCCTGAGCTGCCCTGCACCTCCCTACCCCTTGCCCTGAGTAGACAGGTAAATGCAGACACAGCTTAGGCCACAGCCAGTTGTTCAACTTGAGCAAATCAAGAACTGTCTGCCCCGGGTTTCTTCATAATCTTGTATTTTAAACACAGAGGTTTTAATTGTTTAGAGCCACTTTTGAAAATCACTTAACTAGAATGTTTTGATTCACCATAACTGTCCCAGACAGACATGGGCTCTCTGAATACACCTACGACTCCCATGATACAACTAGACCTTACCAACTACACCACAGGTGGCAAACACAAGGCCTGCAAGCCGAATCCAGCCCTCCACCTTGTTTTATCCGGCCCAGCACCTTGTTTGTACCTGACAGCAGCGCTGAGCTCCTTGCCCCTAGTTAAGGAGTAGTTACATTTATACAGGCCTGAAATTACATTCGGCCCTTTGAAGGCAACTGTGAGGCTGATGTGGCCCCCAGTGAAAATGAGTTTGACACCCCTGAACTACATTACATAAGTGTACTAGTACCCTTTATCTGACACACCTGTCTCCTTGCAAGACTATATACACTCCTCACCCTGACCAGTGTGGCTCAGTTGGCTGGGCACTGTCCCACAAAGTGAAAGGTCATCAGTTTGATTCCTGATCAAGGCACATGCCTGTGTTGCAGTTTTAGTCCCCAGTTGGGGCATATAGGAGAGGCAACCGACTGATGTTTCTCTCCCTCTCTTTCTCCTTCCCCTCCCCTCTCTCTAAAAATAAATAAATAAAAATTTTTCACTACTTTTCTAACTGTGTCATGGTCTGATCACAGTTTCAGTTGGGTGCTGGACACACCAACCGACTCCCACTTTCAGAAGGCTTCCTCTAACAGCCCTTCACTTCAGTCGAAACAACTGCCAGGCCTCAGCAACATTTGACTTTCTTTAAAAAAAAAATCTAAAAGCAATAATATTCTTTTGAAGAATGCTCTCAGAGAGAAAAACTGCTTCTTCACCACTATCACCTCTGCGTCTCCCTAGCAACACATCCTAGCAGAAGGGCTGCTCTGCAATGGTGCTTCATTTATGCATTTGTTGGAGTGAATGCACCACCAAATCATAGTGCTGGAGAGTTGGAAGAGACTTGTTCCAGTGGTTCTCAAAGTCATCTAGTAATGGAACTGTTTTTATTAAACACAGTTTCATTCAGAATTTCAATATATATAAAAGATAAATGTGATCAACCAGTCTGAAGTCAAATTCAACTTCACAGTTTGCAACACACCCCCAAAAACAGAGTGCAACACCTCCATTTTAGGTTTTAGAAGCTGAAGCCTACAGCACTTAAATGACCCGTTCAAATGCTCATGGGGACTGGAGCAGAACTCAGATTAGAATTCCACATCTTCTGAGTCCTGTGGGATTCTTCCCTCCTTTACTAGCTGAATAATCTGCCTCCAGGCTCCCTCCACTCCAGTCCCCTAGGACATCACCACAGGCTTGTTCCTCTAGTCAAGTCCTCCTGACTCAACAGCAGCCCTCAGCTCCCCATCTTGCGACAGGGCCTTTCGGCCTAAACAGTGGTTTCCAACTTGTTCTGCATACCTGTGCTTTAGAGGTTTTGTGTTTCAAGTAAACTTCAATTTTAAAACATCTTTCCCCACTATAATTTCTGAAAAGTCATGCTCAAATATTATGCCATAGGTTAAACTTTAACATAATCAATGGATTAATTCATACCATCGTTAACCAACTTTATTTTGTAGAAATCTAAAATTTCTCCTGATATCTGTACATATACTTTGGTATCTCTCTAAAGTCATTAATTAGAACAATGATAGCCTTCTGCTTGTTTTGATGTCACTGCTGATTCACATGTCTGTTCATCAAATACCCAGTCCAGGTGAACCCAGGACTGATGGTGTACACCTGCTTGGCGGAAGTTGGCACAACTAATGGCAAGCTGACTCAAAGTGCCCAGTACATAATAGGGAGTCTATTAATTTGGATTAACAAACTCAGTATCAAGTGAACCCTCAACAACTACTATTATGAAAACATCATACTATAGGTAGGTTTGGGGCTTATGCTGAAGTTTGGTGTGCCTCTTGCTATAATGCCAGGTACGCTTCAAATTCTTGCATGAAGATATGCACGGCTCAGCACTTAGCAAATGACATTTTAATGCTTAGCACAGCCGAGCCATCCTGCTGTTTGGCTTCGTAAGTGAATCTTTGAAACTGGTTCTTAATTCAAAGATATGTAAGAGAGATTTCTAAGCCAAAGGGAGGGAAGAGATACAAGGACATTAGTCCCCTGGTCTCCTGTGCCCTTGGGCAACTCATGTACTGTTCACCATCACTTCCTCACCCATGAGATCAGTCTCACGTGAGGAGTACAAAAATATTTGTTTAATTGATTTCTATTTAAAGTCAAGGAAATAAAATATTTGAGGGAAAAATATCTAGAAAGTGAGCTACAGATTAAAAACTGACAACTATGGCTCTCTAAGAAGATGTGTATTTTAGAGAAATATTAAGAGAATTAATATTTACAGAAATATTATTTTATAAGTCTTCTATCAAGTAAAAGGAAGAAAAATAAGATGGATTTGAATTCTCATGTGGTCAAAAAGATGACAACACAGCCAAGTATTATTAATAAAAACTAAAATTCCAAAAACAATCCAGAACATAATATGTGGTATTAAGCTTTTTTCTTTAACTACTAACATAGAATATACTTACTGAAAACAAAACCACAATACATAATTGGCATGTTCCTCATTTTCCTCAGATAACCACTGTTCATTTTCTGTGTATTCTTCCCAAAGTCTCCCCTCACTCATATTAATGCATATACATAAACATACACACTCATCTCTGTATATGAATTCAACAAATCCCTCCTGAAGGCCTATGTAATGGGGAACACAAGGATTAAGATGAATATAATCCCTGATTTCACTTTTTCACAGAAATATTATTCAATAAATTACTCACAAAACAATTTTAAAATGTAAACTTCACCACCACGAGAGGCAGATGAACGACGCTACTACCACGACCGTACAGAGCAGGAAACTAAAAAGCGAGGTCAAGCACTCTGCCCAGACACTTACCGAGTAGCTACAGGAAACCAAGTCAGGCCTCCAGAACTAGTACTCTCTCCATGAAATAACGTATTAAGGAATAATAAAGGTGAATCAGTAAGAATGCATCTAGGAGATACACATTTGAATTCAGAAACCATATGATTAACTACTTATATGAGTGAGCTTACCTAAAGGCGGCAATTAGTGGTGCATAAATTGAGTCCCCGTCATACACATATAAATGGTCCCAACTACACTCTGTAGCAAAATGACTGAAACGAAGTCTCATTATTTTATTTGGCCTGAAAAAAAAAAGTAATTTATAATAATCATAGCTAGCAAACATTTGAAAAAATATATAGCTAGATTTTTAAAGCATTTACAGAGAGAAGAAATTAATAATGAACAGTATTCATTTGTTTGTCAAAGATTTACTTAGTGTTTACATATGTGCAAGAGACCACTAAACATGCAATGATAAATGAAACAGATAAAGTCTATGCCCCTTTGGGCCTTACGGTCTATACTGGGGCCATTCATTCACAGCCTCTGAACCAATCCATTAGCCCTTCCATTTCTGTACTTCCTTATTCAACTGAAGATTCCATACTACACCATTTCACAAAGGCATCTGCCAATTCTCTACACTCACCTGCCCCTCCGATTTTTCATAGAACTGCCTGGCAAAAGCCTTGGTCTAGAGGAAAACAGTTGCCTGCTTTGACTTAGACTGAATCCAAAGAAAACTAAGCCATGCCAGAAAAAAGTCACATCATTGAGGAGGCTAGTTTCAGTACTGATCACTGCTCACCAACTTCAAATGGCCCTTCAATCCTGCCAGCAGTCCTACTACTAACTCTCTCCCTCCATAACCGTGACTCTCAATTACTATTTTAACCCATTCAGTCCCATCTCCTTGCTTTTGAAAATCACCCCCAAATTTCTCAAATTCCCATTTTGCAAAACATACATCTATCTTCTCTTCCTTCTATCTCTCAAATATTTACCATCTCCCTCCCTTCTGGAACTTCCACATCCACATTTAAATCTCCTAAAATATCACATATTCTACCAAAAAAACACCCCACAAAACATTAAAAGCTTCAGATCCCAACTCTCCTTCTAGCTATTACCCTGTTCTATCCCTTTCTCCTCTAGAATGAACCTCTACAGAACACTTTGCTTTCTCCACTCCCTCTTGTCCCACTCACCACTACATTCTCCAACCTGGCTTCAGCTCAAACACTCCACCCATAAAACTCCTGGAATTAGCAACACCATTTAGTTCCTGCTGATGCCTAATTATATGTCTCCAGCCTAGAGTTTTCTTCTACCTCACACTTATTTGTCTAACTAACTTCTCTAAGCAAACAACTAAATAAATACATAAACAAGTTAACTCAGATGGCAATGACTACTGTGAAGAAATTAAAGGAAATACGACATGGTAGTACAACAGGCAGTGGGGAGATACCCCAGAAAGCTTTGGAGGAGAGTAGAATGACAAGTGATAAGCCACTTGAAAGGCTTGAAAACAATGTTTTAGAGGAAAGAGCACCATCATAAAGTCTGGGGAAGAAAGAAGTTATGACTTGATGTATTGGAGCAATATGAAGAAAATTAGCATGCCTGAAACAGCAAATCAGGGAACCACATGAAATGAGAAGTGAGAGGTAGGTAAGGGGCAAAAGTGAAAATCAAAAGGTCAATTTCAAGGCTATTACAGGGGCCAGAAAAGTAAGGATGGTGGTTCTTTACAATAATTGTAGAGATCAATGTGAAAAGGAGAGTGTAAATGGATTTGGGGATATTCTAGAGGGAAAACGGCCACAACTTACTAATAGACTGAATGTGAGGATAAGAGGAAGGAGAAATTATTTACTGGTTAGGCTGAGGAGGAGCAACCACTGAGATCACATCCAGAGCAACAGTGGAGGAGGACACCAGACGGGAGTGAACTAATGGAAATGGAAAGGGCAGACAACAGACTACGAGTTCTCAGAGTAATGTCCACAGAACACCAGCGGCCCTGAGACCCTTTTAGGGGGCCCAACAGGTCATGACTGTTCACAACAATTAATACTAAGCTATCAGGTGCCTTATCACCATGTTGGCATTTACTAATGGTACAAAAGCAATGGCGGGTGAAGCACCAAACTGTACTAGTAATCACTGTTATTTTTCACCACCAGTCCCTCATAGAAAAAAGAAGAAGAAAAAGGACAATTTCATTTAAGGATATCTTTATTAGATAGTAAAAATTACTAATTTTATTAATAGTGCACATCTTTTTAATATTCTGCATGACAAGATGGGAAGTGTGCATAAAGCACTTCTGCTACCTAACAAAGTACAATGGTCTCAAGGAAAATCACTTTTGCAATTGTTTGAGCTGTGAGCTGAACTTGTTGCTTTTCTTTTAGAATACCATTTATCATTTTTACTTGAAAGAACAACTGAAAAATTATGGTTTTTCAGACCTGGATATATGCAGATATTTTCTTGAAAATGAACAAAGTATAAGCCTATCACTTCAAAGAAAACAACTGGCAGTATTTGTTACCAAAGATAAAATAGAAGTTTCAAGCAATAATTGGAGCCCTAGAAAACTGGGTTCCAGTATTTAAAACTTCTGATGAGACTGATGGTGATACTAACTAATGTGATTTTTTAAGTTGATTTTAGAGAGAGAAAGGAGAGAGGGAGAGGGTTGGAGGGATGGAGAGAAGGGGAATGGGGGAGGGGAGAGGGAAGGGGGAGAGAGAGAGAGAAACACCTATTTTTGTTGCTCCACTTATTTATGCATTCATTAGTTGATTCTTCTATGTGCCCTGAGTGGGGACTGAACCTGTAAACCTTAGAGTATTGGGATGACACTCTAACCAATTGAGTTACCTGGCCACGGCCCAATGTGACTTTTTTTTTTTATACTATATAATGAAATATACCAACATTTGGGAGATATGCATAATTCAGTGAACCAATATTTTCCAAATGTCCCACATACCATGTTACAAAAACAATGCACCTTTATGCAGGTTAAAGATCCATTCAAAGTACAAGAAAATGAATTAATTTTAATGTAACAAATTCCAAAAGTTCATTCACATTGTTTCTGATTCCATACTACAATGTACTTTTAACCAATCACGACTTGTCAAGTTTTAGTATAGTACCAAAGATCATCCACAATTATTTAAAAGGGCTATGAAAACCCCTTCCCTTTACCTACTATATACTAAGTGAAGCCTAATTTTCTTCACATACTTCTACCAATAACATATGGTAACAAAGTGAATGCAGAAGAAAATATGATAATCCAACTGACTTCTGTAAATCCAGAGAAGATATTAATAAAAATGTAAAGCAATGTCATTCTTTTCACTAACCATTTTTTAAGTTCAGGGTTTCTTTCTTCATAAAATAGGTCATTTGTGCTAACACATGGGTTTATTATTGTTTTTAAAGTGAATTAAATATTTCTTAGTTTTAATTTTAATATGGTAAATACAAAAAAATTATTTGGAATTCTATAAATTTAACAGTGTAGTGGGGTCCTTAGAACAAAAAGTTTGAGAAACATCGCTTTACAAGTGTGCTGAAGGTAAGAGAAAGAAGGCAACAGCTGCAGGGCCATGGGGGCCGGAGAGGGAGTAGTTTGGGCAATAATAACCATTCTGACCCCCCCCAATAAAAATAGGTATCAGAAAAATGACACAATATTACAATTGTCTAATACTTTAAGTAAACCATTTAAAATACTCAACAGTTTTTTAATCAGTACAATTGAAATATACAAATTTCTGGTGTGTATAATTCATCTGCAGCTTTAAATCAACACAGATTTTTTTGTTAAGTAACAATGAAATTTAGAAAAATAAAATCAAATTTATTTATAAACTAAGAAGTTACCAAAGAAGAAAATATTTTAAGTACTTTATGCTACAGATTGTTCATTTTACTTATAGGAAAAGTAATGACACACTGAGCTCTATCCTGAAAAAAATTAAATTAGCCATTACTACTTACGGTCCTTCAATGAGCCACGTGCACTTCGTTTTGTATTTGTAATTTCCAGGTCCATCTGTTATGAACCCAGAAGATCCAGTTAGTCTGCAATTAAAACAAAATCCATCAAAAGTTTATATATTAATATCTTTCTTAATTCTCAATACAATCCAAGTTAAGCACAGTGAGTATACTAATGCATACTACTGATATATAACCAGAGAAAATAATTGGACAGTTATATTCAGATAATACAAATATGGATGAAACAAATACATACACTTACAGAGACAAATATACTAAAACTAACACAATGAACAAAAAAATATCTAAATCTTTCCAGATAAAATGGGAAAACTGTACTTTGTACCATAAAAATGGACACAAGAACTTACTTATAAATATGAGCTGGTTTTTAAAAATAAGGTCACACAGTAACAGTTACAAGTATTTAATAAAATAGCAGTACAGACAGCGTAACTGTGATGGGCGAGCGTATCAGATGCCGCAACACACATGAGATCCATCACCGCTGTTTAGGCTGCTGCTTCTGAAGGGGCGATCTCTAACCCTGCACGGACAGTGTGCATCAGCGCCCGTCTTCCCACACTCATGCAGTATGTTGAGGTCCTTCCATTAAGACAAGCATATCCTAGTATTTCATTAATGCTTTCACTGGTACTAGCACTAATGTTTGAACCTTCTCAATTGTTCTATTCATTTGCATTTCCCCCTTTGTGAATTTAGATTCTATATTCTTTGACCACTTTGGGACCAAGCTGCCTTTTCAAATTAATGTTTAGCAGAAGTTCTTTTTATGTTAAGGAGCTCCAGTTTGTATGTTAAATGTACTATAAATTTATTCGCTCAGTTTACTTTTTTCTTTATACTTTATGTCTAGCATATTTTGTTATACAGAAATTTTTATTTAAGAAGGATGTTGTTTCTCTCCTCAATGCTGTTTCCAGGTCATTTTTCCTCCCCCTTCCATCAGCAACATCAGCCGCTCTGAAACACATGCTCTCTTCAGGATCAGCCTCCCTCACTTTCTTAGACACCTACTGAGATCTCAGTTACTGCTCCTCACCCACCAAAGACATCAGCAACAACTTCACTGCCTCCCACTTAACTATATCAACATCCAAGATGTTCCATCCAAAACCCAGACTCTCTACTTCTTAATTTCATCATTAACAATCCCGCCTCCACCCCACTTCAGTTACTCATTCCTCTAGGTCTTGTCATCACCAGTAACAGCACTACCATCAAAATCTTCATTTTAGGTGTCCTATACTCCTATGCTGCCATCTCTGATCTCTGCAGTTCGTTTAGCCTTCTTCCGCCTTCCCAGTGAGTCAACAGCCCCATGAGGACCTCCAATCCACTAAACTAGCACTCCTCTGTGTTCATCCCCCACCACCCACACATTTCACTCTCCCACTTCCCTAGTTGAGAAGATCCCATGCTCTCTCACAATTAACATGCCCCGAAAATCCCTTGACTTCTTTGCCCTTCTCTCCCTCTGCTACACTTAACTGAAACAAAAGTCTCTGGGTCTCACTCCCCGATATCTATTCCACTCCCAAAACGTTAGTCTGAGCCAATCATGGTTTCTTGTGTTCTCTGCCAATAATTAATTAGAAATGTGTATCAGTTAAGATTAGGTTCTAATGCAACTGACAGAAAAATCTACACAGTAATGGCTTAACTGAGATATAAAGTCCAAAGATAAGCAATCCAGAGCATTTCTACAATCATCAATAAGCTAATATTTGGGGATTGAGGGTAGGAGGCGGGTGTGGGTAAGGCAGGGGAAAGTGGTGGTGGGAAAATGGAGACAACTGTATTTGAACATCAGTAAAAAGAAAAGGCGGGGAAAGAACCTAATATTCTTCTATCTTGTTGCTCTACAGGTGGTTTCCACCTCATAACCCCAGCTGCTCAAACTCCAGCTGTCTTTCCCACATTCTACCCAGCAGGAACAGGCATATATCCCCTCCAAGTCGAACCTGACAATTCGACTTAACCATTATCCCAAAGTTAGACAAATCTAAATAGAGAGGCTGAGAAATAAAGCCATTACCTCAGATGACCATGTATCCAATGAAAACCAGGACTTTCTTTACTACAGAGGTAGAGAAAGACTATGAAGGATCATTATTGGTCTTTGTTACATGTAATCTAACATTTAAATGTAGGGGAAGTTGATCAAGGACTTCTGGGAAATATTTTCTGATTCTTAAAGACAGTATGGTAGACATGTGCCACCTATATCTCCCCGTCCAGACAGGGCCTGCTCCAGCTGCAGCAGGCCGTGTGGTCATCAGACAGCCTCCAGCTGCCGGTTCCTTCAGGAGCTGCCTGCCCAAGGCAGTCCGCACCAGAGTGGCTGGGGCATTTCAATCCAACATGAACAACTGTGACAAGCAATGTCTGCTCCAGAGCTCCCCTTGTTCGGGCCTGCACTAAAGCTCTTCTTCTTTTACCCAGTTCTGCTTCCAGCCCCTTCCCTCACAGTTGTGATAACCAACTTGTACCCCAAACTCCATCTCAGCAAATGCTTCCAAGACACCCTACCACGACAGACATCCAGAGAGAACATTCTTCTTCTCCCTTTGGACTTTGCTGCAGTTGGATTTTACAGCTGGAAATACTGCAGCCTGAACACAAAGCGAACACCAAGAATGACAAATCAAAGGAAGGCAAAGGTCCCCAAAGAGCAACACCAGCCAACCAAAGAGACCACCCCGGTTTTATGGGTGCTTAAATTTCCCACTGGGTACTGTTAGAGAGAGAGAAAGAGAGCAAGAACAAACATAGGCGTGCACTTCCTACATTCTTTGTGTTAGGCTCTCCTACCTCAAAGATTTTATGGCTTCCTATTATGCTTGTTTTGCTCCTAAGAATTTCTGTGGACTTCACATGGATGTGTTCAGATATTTGCAAATAAGCATCACTTTTAGAAAAAGAAATAGGTTATTTTTATTTCAAATGTTTATTTAGAATCATTGAACATGTGCATTTACATAATTTCACAGGTCATACCTGTGAAATAGGTGTAATCACAGGCTTTTTTGTCAACTAAAGAACATTCTTCTCAGGTACACTCACCTACCTCTAGCCAAGATAAATATTTAACCACTAACAAGCATTCTTAAATATTTTTCTTCATACTCACAAGACCATGAAATTCATTCTTTTTCATGGAGCTTAATATTCCAACCTATGAGATATCATTTTTGTTTTTGCCTTTCTCCTACTAACATTCACTGGGTTCTCAGTTGGTCGGCACTCTGCACATTGCTGCAATAAATACCCCTACACATGTGGCTTCACTTGTGCTTCCAGTTCCAGGAGCAGAATCTTAGGAGGAGGTGACTGGGCCAAAAAGAATATGAATTTTAATTGTTAACTAGGCTTCCAAATTTATTTTCCAAAAGGCTGTAACAATTCACATTTGCACCTGCAATATGTGAAAATATTCTATTCTCCACATCCCCTCTGTATTAGGTGTTGTTTCTATTAAATTTTACCAGTTTTTAATTTGAAATCCCCTGTGTTCTAGTGAATGAGCAACAAGTGGGTTAGTGGAAATTTATAAAGGTTTGAAAGGGGAAGGCCAGGAATATCAACCTAAAATTTCAGGTCAAGTTTTATAGTACCTTTAGACGTATTACTTGTTTTACATGTTTCACTGGTTCTCATTTTCTGTTTCTCTCTTTTTGCCTTCCTGTGGGGTCACTTGAACATTTTTTAAGATTCTATTTTAATTTATTTATATGGTTTTTATCTTTTGTATAGTTTCCTTGATGGTTACACTAGGTATTAGACTAAACATATGTGACTTATAATTACTGGTAATGACATTTTACCACTTTGAATAGAGTGTGGAAACCTCACTTCCATTTAGATGCTTTATCTTCCCTATTTTAAATATCATTTTTAGCATCAGGTGGTTTTATATTTTTTGATTCAATCAACATATCTGCTAAATCTCAGGAGGAGAAAGATTCTATTATTGTATATATCCATATTTCTTCTTTCTCCATCATTCCTTCTTCCCTGGTGCTCTAAGATGCATTCCTTTATCACTTCTTATCTGTTAAAGAACTTCTGTTAGCCATTCTTTAAGGGTAGGCCTCCTAACAACAAATTCTTTCAGTTTTCCATCATTTGAGAATGTTTTTATTTCCTTTTAATTCCTGAGGGACAGTTTTTGCTAGACACAGAATTCCTTTTATTTTAGCATTTGAAAAATATTGTGCCACTTCCTCTGATCCCATGGTTTCCGATAAGACATCTGTTGTTTGAATCAGGATTCCCTATAGGTAAAACAACTTTTATTTGCCTGTAGTTTCCAGGCTCTGTTTTGTTCCACTGACCTGTTTATTCATTCATCACTACCACATTGTCCTGATTACCTGTAGCTTCACAGTTAAGTCTTGAAGTGGGGTAGTGTCAGTCTTCTAACTTTGTTCTTCCCCTTCAACCTTATGCTGGCTATTCTGGGTTTTGCCTCCTCATAGTCTTTAGAACCAGTTTGTCGATATCCACAAAACGACTTGCTGGAATTATGATTGGGACTGTGTTTAATTTATAGATCAAAGTGGGATATCTTGACAATAATGAGTTTTCCTATCCATGACCAGGATATAGCTCATTTATTTATTTAGTTCTTTAATTTTGGTCATCAGTTTTGTAGCTTTCCTCATACAGATTTTGTATATATTTTGTCAGACCTATACCTAAGTATTTCATTTTGGGGGTTGCTAACATAAATGGTAATGCATTTTTTATTTCAAATTCCACTTCTTCATTGCTTGTATATAGGAAAGCAACTGACTTCTATATATTAACCTTGTATCTGTGCCTTTCAATTTCCATCTGTAGGTTTCTTTTTGCCAAATTTGGTAACTTTTCAGTCGTGATTTCTTTCAAATACTCTTTCAATCCCACCCAATTTTTCCTTTCCTACTGGGACTCCAAATAAATGAATGTTAGATCTTTTGTTCCTCAGATCTTTATATATTTTTTTCTATTGTTTTCTCTGTTGTTTATATTGGGTAAATTCTATTGTTCTGTTCTCAAGTTTCTGATTCTATCTGTTATTATCACTCTATTATTAAACTCATTTAGTGAGTTTCTTACTGTGTTTTTCAATTTTAAAATTTCCATTTGGTCCTTTGTAATTTCATTACTATTATGGTTCTAAATAATTTTATTTGATTCTCTGTTGAGATTTTCTATTTTTATTTAAGATAATTTTTAACTGATTGTGAAGCATTTTTGTGATACTAGCTTTAAAATTCTTGCCAGAAAATTCCAACATCTGATTCTTCTCGTGTTGGTGTCTGCTGATTGCTTTTTCTCTGATTCAACTTGCAGTTTCCTTTGTTATTGGCATGACAAGTGATTTTCTGTATTTGAACATTTTTCTACTATGTTAGAAGTCACTAACATAGAATCTTATTTCAGGTTTTTTTTTAACAGGTAGTCACCCTATTTAGTTTTAACATGTGGGTCTTGGCCTACTTTTCTGGTCTATTATTCTAATGGCAGGTTAATTTTCAGAGCCTCTGTGACATTATTTGGCTTGCTTTGTTTATCTGGGCGTCACTGGGCTCCCACTGGTCCCTGCTGGTGCTGCTTGAGGGAGTGAAAGAAGTTTCCCCAAGCCAGGCTTCCAAGTATCTCTTGGTGGGAAAGGGGTGTGATAGCCCCAGGTTGCCCCCTACCCCAGTTTCCACAGTGTCTCAGAGAGTGAAAGGCAAGTCTTGAGCCCACAGAGACAATGGAGGCTTCTCAGAAAGTGTCACTTACTACAGTTGGGTCCCTCTTGCCAGTTCCACCCACCTGCCCCTGGGTCTCTGGGTAGCTTCTCTGAGAAGAATCTCAGGTCCACATGGCCAAAGACACTTTCCCGGATAGGACACCTGTAGCTGTGTCCTTTTTGCAAGGGGATGAAGAGTGCTTCTTCTTGGCACACATTCAGTGGGGCTCCCTGTTGATCACCCTTGACGATGTTGACAGGCTTGCACAATGTTTTCAGGGGAACCCCATTTGATTCAGGGGAGGCATGAGCCCACCTGGATGCTAGGTAGGAAGGTCAGAAACTACCGGTCTAGGTGGCCTTCTTCTGTTCAGGGTGGGTACATAAGATGTCCTATGACTATGTTGTCCTTCCAGTCCCATGACCCCAAACCAGTTTACCTTCTTCTTACAGCCTTTTACAGTTCTCCTTTGGTTGTCTTCTACATCAATACCAGGGCTTACAGTTAGACTTAGCAGGGAAAAATGGGTGTACACAATCTCATCTGCCCTGGAGGTCTCCCTATGAATCTATTTCAATTACCTGTTTTCTTTCTAAATTTTAGTCATCTTTAAAAAATTTTTACACATCTGGTTATTTTACTGAATGCAGACTAAGTTTTATAAATATTTATTCTGTTACAAATATAATATGTAATATATATAGTTGATACAAATATATATCATATATTATCACTGAATATAGACAAACTATACAACTTGAATGAATTGTTGATGGTGTCTTCCTCGAGAGATTTACAATTGCTTCTAGCATGCAGTAAATCTCCTTAATCCAAACAAGGATTAAGGAGATTTGAAGGCGAGGCTTCAGCCTTTATGAGAGTTGATCTATTCTGAGTTCACCCTTAAGCATAGGGTGTAGCCTGTCCTTTAGGGCTCCCAGTGAAAAGCTTGGAATGTTTTCCAGTGCTCCTTCCTTTGTAGGTCCTGAACTCCAATTAGACCCCCAATTCAACATGATTACCAAAAACTCTGCTCAGAATCTCAGCTTCTTCGCCACAATTTTCTGCTCAACCTCTTAGCTGCATTATTTCAAACCAGCCAATCACTCTATGAGAAAAGCTATACCAAAAGTTGATCTTACCACCCTGAGCTTTTCTTCTCTCCAAAATGTTGGTTTCTCAAGTCCTTGCTGTTTGCCTTACTCAGGGTCCAAAGACTTTCAAGAAATTTAAATTTAAAAAAAAAAAAAAAACTTCCCAGTTTTTCTACTTGTTTGCAGCTGAACTGTTGGCTTGGAAAAAGCTATTCTACCACTGACAGAAACAGAAATTTCCCCAGCAGTTTGTTTTGTAATATGAAATATTAGTGAGAACTATTATTTAGAGAACAGAGTCAGGCACTAGAAGTGCTTAATGCTACCCAGGTTCGTTTCTAGAATTTTCCAGTAGAGAGAACTAGGAAACACACTTTTAAAAAAGAAAATACACACTGAGTTCACATGTATATTTCCAACTCAAAGTTAGGACCCCACAACTCTTACCCAATCTCTCTGATTCTATTCCTTTATCACACCAAAATCTAAAGCCCCAAGCTAATGTAATTATCCATTTTCTTTACCTTACACACCTCCAGAATAGTAACACCAATATTACTTATCAACTCTGGGATTAGTAATCTTAGTAAAAAAGAATGTATTGTATCTTTGTGAGTTCTTTGTCTTTGGTGATATATTCCACTAGAAACAGACAGTCAATTGCTATGTTCAAAGTCACTTGAAACACTCTCTATGTGCTTCAACTTCAAACTTGATCATTTAGGTTCACTTATTTAATTTTGTTTTTGATTTTTAAGGATTGCCTTCTTCTCTCATTTTATTTTTGTTTTATAATATGATAAAGCATGACTCTAAAACTTGATCCACAAGACAAAGTATTTAAGAAGTCTAGGTTCCATCCCTGTTTTGTCCACCTCATTCCCTTCCTTTCCTTAGAGAAACCATTTATTTTAGTTTTGGGGTCTATGCGTATACGTACGTGTGTGTGTGTGTGTGTGTGTGTGTGTGTGTAGATCTCTTTCTTTGAAAAATGGTAGCATGCAATACCACTGGTCCCGCTCCTTTTTTCATTTAACCATATATTTTCAAGATGACCGTACAACATACAGGGTCTGGCAGAAGTAAGGCCTGCTGGAGTGTGGTTGGTAGGGTAATAATGTGAGTGTAATAATTTATAGTTTTAATTTGAACATTTCACCTAAAATGTCATATGGTGTGCTTGAGTGAGATACTGTTATGTTACAGAATTACATGCTTATGATTTTGTAATACAAGATTTTGTAATAAAAAGGGGCGTTATTTGTGCTGGACCCTGTAGAGTCCTAGTTCCTTTTCATAGCTACTTCATTTACCATACCCCATTGTGTGGACATACCGTATTTTATTTAATGAGTCCTTGATGCTCTGAGCCTAGACTAACTTGCTACTGGATTTTTTAAATAATTTAATTTCACATAAAGATTCAAATGGTCTCACTGTGGTGGCCAGAAAAATAAACTTGCAGGTATTCTGTCTGGCCTTTGCTGTCACCGCTTTAAGCAGAGAAGTTAACAACATAATCAAGAAACAAAATACACTCACAAAGCGCCTACACAAACCCCTGGTAAAGGGGTCTTAAGAGGAATACACATCAATACCACCCACAGAGCTTTAAAAAACACAAATGACAAATAATGGAGCCTCAATACAAACCACTCTCTGTGGAACCCAGCATTGAACCGGGATTTTTAAAAGCTCCTCAAAAGATTCTAATACATACTTCAAACTAAGAACAAATCTTCCATGAACAATCTTGGAATTTTCTAGGTATTAAAGTGGCTAAATTTTTGGCAAAAATGCTAAAAATAATTCCAAAGTTTCACCTTTAGTCAGAAAAGTTTAATTCTTATTCCTTAAAATCAAAATATAATGAAAAAAGTTCATGAAAATTTATTCATACTAATAAGCCCTAAAATGTAACAGATTAAGCATTTGTTCTGTTTTTCAAATAACACATCTACAGCTATTATAAATAATATAACATTACAAATGAGTGTTGTGTACTTTAATGTTTAGGATATCCTACTATACCCATCCATGATGATAATTAAATAAACAAACAATGCACTTCCTCATATTAAAAAAAATAATAAATCATCTACCTTCAAAGACTCAATAAAAGGGACAATTCCTTTGCTCAACTGGAGCTGTCCTGGATCCAGTTCTTCATGATCCCCTAGAAGTAATCTCATCCACACTTCTGGCTTCATCTACCATCTATATGCTGGTACATGCCCAAGCTGATCCGAGCAAAATTTACCGACACAAAGCTACACTCATATTTCCTATGTCATAAATTTAAGTCAGTAATTAAGTCCCCTTCTTTACTCTTGCTTTTTTTCACCATTTTGTCATTATCCAGTCTATCTTTCAAAATTTATTCATTCAGCCCATAAAACTACTCATTTTCTCCTTTTATCCCCACTGCCACTGCCACTGCCACTGCCAATGCCCTAGTTCAAATTCTCCTCATCTAAGCTTGGTCTCCTGCAACAATTCAGCCCAGCTCCCTGATCTGGCCAGTTCTCTACAGACCCACCTGTCATCTTCCTCAAAACCTGCTTGGAAACCCTTGCCTTAACACGGCACGAAAGGTCCACTGCAATCCAACCCCAACTCACCCCTCCTGAGCCGTCTCTAGCCACTGCTCCCCAGACTGAGCAGCCCATACTGCAGCAGAACTGAGTGTCAGTCTCCTCCCTCAATTCACCTGCCCACAAGTCCCCATGCCTTTGCACGTCCTGCCTTCTCTGTCTAAAGTACCTTCTCTTCACTCCTCCCTCTTGTTTACTTACTGAGTAAATAAACTCCTAACCACCCTTTTGCATCTCAGTTCAAATGTCCTTTTTGAACACTGGGAACAGTATTCAGTGTTTTTTATACTGTGCTGAGTATTGCCTTCCATGTTCAGACTTATCATACGGTCTGATTATCATGGACAGAGAGGAATTTCCTCTGTCCACTAGACTATCAAGACTTTTTCAATGATATATTGAAATATATATCTGCCTAAAACATCATAGATGTTGACATGTTTGCTGCCTAATAAAGTTCCAGCGAAGTTTCACAGAAATAAAAAATTCTAAGCTCTTATTATGAACAAAATTTACTACAAAAAAAAAGTCCAGGATAAATTCCTATAGTGTATCTATAACAGTCTGGAAAGAAGAGCATTTCAGGAGCTAAAGAACTGGAGGTGGAATCTTTGTTCAAAACACTGAATCTATCTGAAGAGGTACCTTGTCAATGCCTAGTTTGGTTCAAGAACCAGGGGAGTCCAGTAATTTATGTAAAGCATCCCCTTAAACAGACATATAATGACTATTGGTATTACATTTTTCTAAACGGCAATGAAAACTCAGAGCATAAAAGGGCAGTACAACAGCAAAACCTGGGAGTTCCAGAACCAACAAAACTCAACCCTGCAAAGAAACCAGGAGCCAAAAAGTATGGCTCTGATATGAGCTACAGTTGGCTCTGCCCTGTGTGTCCCCTGTTTCTTCTAGGTTTGTAGATACATCCTTAGCAAATAATTAAATATTAATCTTATGGGGGAATATCTCTTCCCACTGACTACCATCCACCTGAAATAATAAAATAGCCCCATTCTCCCAGGCTTAAAAGGTGTAACCTTTGTTAGCTTCTTCTTCCATTTTATTTCCTCTACCAAATGCAGCACCAATTTATGATGAAATTACCATCAAAGGCTTCCTTCAATTCACCCCTTCATCTCCATTCCCACTGCTACAGCTACGCTCTACTCCAAGTCCAAAGAGTTCATAGTAGCCTTACAGCCAAAGACTCTGGCTACTGTCACAGCTTCCATGAACTGCCCACAAAGTCACTAAGCATCCCACAGCCAGAACAACATTCCTAAAGGACCTATGTCACTGTGTTACTACCCTTGTCAAGTGTTTACAATGACTCTGCACAGAGTACGGAATGAAGTTCCGACTCCTGATGATGACATTCTGACTACTAAGAATGTCAGTCCTTCCTGTCACCCTGGTAAGCCAGTTCCCATCACTGTTCCCCGACCATTCCATGCCCATTCTCATCTCCACTATGCTTTTATTCATACCATGCTCCCCACCTCTTCCTGGAAAGCAAATACAGCCACCCACACACATTTTCCCCTATCTAGTACATGCTTTTGATCTTTCTTGTGTATCCAATAACCAGAATCTCTCCCAAGGCCCTGAATATTAGACCAAAAAAAAAAAAAAAAACCACAAAATAGGACTACATTAAACCAAAGACCAACCCTTTGGCACCCAACTCCTTGTAACTACACTCCTTTCAAAAAGTCCATGTAAGTATACAGTAATGAAAGGACAGAAGAAGCGATTAGTATGGATAAAGAAGCTTAAGGAAACTGACATTTCACTCCAATTCCTGCTAGCCCTCTAACACCTTGTATTTGTGTATACCACCTTAAATTTTTCAGAATTTTTTTTTGTGGTTATTTAAGAATAGAAAGATATACACGATCTGGCTCCTACCTATAGAAGGAGGGAAAAAAAGAACAGCAGGCAATTCTTAGCTAAATTTTAGTGGCTAAATAGCCAGCATTTGATGACAGTTTCAAGGTAAGGAAAAAAGAATATGTAAGGAAAACATCCTGGTCTTTGACCTATGCTGAGGAAACTGGGAACTGAACAGGCTTGGACTGAAAAGCAAGGGTTCCATTTCAGTGTTCAAAGTCCTGGGACTAAGAAAAACACCTGAATATGAGGTATAGACACAGAAGAGGGCTGGATACAGATACACAGAGTGTCCTGGGGTACTCTGATTTTTAGAGGCCAGAAAAAGAAAGAATTTGCAAATGAGCAGACAGTCAAGTGTGGGGCAAAAACAGACAAAAAAAGAAACACAAAGTATACAGATCAGAAGTCAACTGTCAAAATTTATGGACAGCATGATTATGAACACAGAAAACAGGAGAATCCATATCAACACAAAAATTTAGGAAGATTTCCTAGACAAATTCAATATCTGAGAAAATAAAATTCTGCCTTTGCAACTCTGCCATCACCATGACATTAAGACTCAGCTAGTCTCTGGTCCAAGGAGGATGAGACAGTTGTGATACCCCATCCCCCCGAGTGAATCCCACCAAGCTGTATCCTAGACCCCCACAGGTAAGTTGGAAGAGATGAGCCAGACTGCCCAGACAACCACAGATGCTCATGAGCTAAATATTATTTAATGTTATAATGATAATACTAATAAAAATGATAATGAAATATTCCATTCCTAGGGTGGTGGCAGGAGCTGGGCAGAAGGGGGACAAAGGGGGAGGAAAATGGGGGACATCTGTAATAGTGTAAACAATAAAATTTTTTTAAATAAAAACAAATTCCATTTCTATGCACTATAGTAATCAATTAGGTTATGGTCATAGGAACAAAATTATGTATGTAGGAGTAAATCCAATAAAAGTATTTCAGACCATTTTGGAAAAGTTATAAGAATGTACTTAAAGACATTAAAAAAAACCTAAGTAAATGGAAATATAAAGCATGTCTGGATGGGGAGACTTTACATCACAAAGATGACAAATTTTCCCAGGCGAATCTCAATACCAAAATTCCAAACAAAATATCAACAAGGTCCAGTGTGGCTCAGTTCGTTGGAGCATCATGCCATGGACCAAAAGATCGTGGGTCAGATTCCCAGTCAGGGTAAATACTCAGGTTGCAGGTTCGATCCCTGGTCAGGGAACTTACAAGAAGGCAACCAATTGATGTTTCTCTTGTGTCAATGTTCCCCTCTCCCTTTCTCTCTCCCTCCCCCTCCTCTTGAAAGCAATGAACTGTCCTCAGGTGAGGATTAAAAAAATAAACTCAATAAGATTTTTATTGAAATTACAGAAGCAAAGGACCAAAAACAACTAAGACAAATTTGACGTCTTACATGACCAAGGCGTATTTGAAATCTATAAGGGGAAAAACATATTATTCTATAAATGGGACTGGGACAACTGCTTATTAAATAGAAATAATTAAATTAGATAATTACAAAAAACCACACATAAAAATAAATTACAGGTAAATAAAAGATCAAAATGTAAAGAAGCAAAAATTTTGAATATTGAGGAAGAAAACTATCTTTATATCAGTATAGGAAGGAAATTTTTAAATATAACACAAAAAACACAAACAAAAAGAAAGAGGGATAATACCGACTACATGAAATTAGAAATTTCGAACTTCTGGACAAGATGGAGGCCTATGTAGATACACTGTACCTCCCTGTACAACCAAAAGAACAACAACAAATTTAAACACAAAAAATAACCAGAACTGCCAGAAAAATCAAACTGTGGATTCTGACAACCAAGGAGTTAAACAAGAAACATTCATCCAGACTGGTAGGAGCAGTGGAGAGGACCACAGCAAGGCTGCAGCTAGAGGACCAGGAGGGCAAGAGGGCAGCTGGTGGACCAGGGCAGGCAAGGAGGTGGCTGGAGGAACAGGCGGTCCATATTTGCATGCAGATAAGCTGGGAGGAACAGCTGGGGAGCAATGCACAGGGTGCAATGCAGGGATCCAGTGAGGGGAAATAAAGCCTCAAAACCTCTGACTGAGAAGATCTGTCAGTGTTGCAGTGACGGGAGAAACTTCCAGCCTCACAGGAGAGTTTGCTGGAGAGACCTCAGGGTCCTAGAACATACACAAATCCATCTACCTGGGAATCAGCACCAAAAGGGCCCAGTTTGCTTGTGGGTAGCGAGAAGTGACTGAAAGCCAGCAGAGAGCTAAGCAAGTAGCACTGTTCCCTGTCGGATCCCTCCCCCACATACAGGTTACAATGCAGGGATGTGGCTGCCCCACCCTAGTGAATACCTAAGGCTCTGCCCCCTACAACGTAGCAGCTGTACCCAGACAAAGACATACAACCCAAATGAAAGACAGATCAAAGGTCCAAAAACAGAGCTAGGCAATGAAGTGATAGCCAACCTATCAGATGCAGAGCTCAAAACACTGGTGCTCAGGATGCTCTCAGAAATGGTTGAATATGGTCATTCAATAGAGGAAGAAATGAAGGCTATGCACAGTGAAATCAAGGAAAATGTACAGGGAACCAACTGTGACAGGAAGGAACCCGGGACTCAAATAAACAATTTGGACCAGAAGGAAGATATAAACATTTAACAGGAACAGAATGAAGAAACAAGAATTCAAAAAAATTAGGAGTGGCTTAGGAACATCCAGGACAACTTTAAATGTTCCAACATCTGAATCATAGGGGTACCAGAAGAAGAAGAGGAAGAGCAAGAAATGGAAAACTTAATAGAACAAATAATAAAGAACTTCCCTAATCTGGCAAAAG
Source organism: Anoura caudifer (assembly GCA_004027475.1). Lineage (NCBI taxonomy): Eukaryota > Metazoa > Chordata > Mammalia > Chiroptera > Phyllostomidae > Anoura > Anoura caudifer. Next base: position 58,669 of record PVKU01005907.1, on the reverse strand, counting down.
AAATAGACTTCTAGGAAGCCCATGAAACTGAGAGAGTCCCAAAGAAGTTGGACCCAAGGAAGCATACACCAAGGCACATCATAATTGCATTACCCAAGATTAAAGATAAGAAGAGAATCTGAAAATCGGCAAAAAAAAGGAGAAAGTTACCTAAAGAGGAGTTCCCAGAATACTATCAGCCGATTTCTCAAAAGAAACTTTGCAGGCAAGAAAGGGCTGGAAAGAAGTATTCCAAGTCATGAAAGGCAAGGACCTACATCCATGATTAATCTATCCAACAAAGCTATCATTTAGAATGGAAGGGCAGATAAAGTGCTTCCATACAAGGTCAAGTTAAAGGAGTTCATCATCACCAAGCCATTATTATATGAAATTTTAAAGGGCCTTATTTAAGAAAAGAGGATGATCAAAAATATGAACAGTAGAATGACAACAAACACAACTATGAACTGAACCTAAAAAAACAAAAACAAACTAAGCAAACACTAGAACAAGAACAGAATCACAGAAATGGAAATCATTTGGAGGGTTTTCATTGGGGAGAGGTAGGGGGAGAATGGGCGAAAAGGTACAGGGAATAAGAAGCAGAAAAGGTAGGTACAAAATAGACAGGGGGAGGTTAAGGATAGTATGGGAAATGAAGAAACCAAAGAACTTGTATGTACGACCCATGGACGTAAACTAAGGTGGGGGAATGATGGCAGGGGCGGGGGCAGGGCAGAGGGGAATAAAAGGGAGAAACAAACAGGACAACTCTAATAGCATAATCAATAAAATATATTTTAAATGAAATAAAATAGAGAGATTAGAAAAAAAGTTATATGGCTTTGGGAAAAATAACACAGAGGCAACATTCCCTCTTAATCATGTATCTGGTAGCATATTAAAGCAACATGTCTTATCATTGCAAGCTTCGCCCTGATCTGTTGGTGAAGGTGTGTGCACCAGGTTTCTCCCCTGTATCATTACTATTTTCCCCTTCCCATATTCTAGTATTTGGATAAAAGTCACTAAATCCAGACTATCCTCAAGGGGAGCAATGAAGAGAAATTAAAGCTTTACATCCTGGAAGGTGGAGTATCTACTTATATTGTCCAGAATTCTTCTGTAAGATTTGTCCCTTCTCATCCTCTACTTATTTATCCAATCATTTATAGGTACAATTTTTAAATTGTGAAATAAAATTTTAAAAGCCATTTACTAGATCACTGCTGCCTATATAATCCCAGGATTAATCCAGTATATAAAAAGAATGCCTATAAATCTATACAAGAGGACAAACAACCTAATAGACAAATGAGCAAAGACAAGAAAAAAGCAATTCAAATAAATGTAACATACAGAGCAGTGGACAGAATTCATAATCCAGGAAAAAAATTATATGGGTGAATCAGAATAAAAATTAAAATTTAAGCCAAAAAAAGAAACCACACAAAGAGGACCATACATCTTTTTTTTTTTTTTTTTTAATGAATGAGAATGGTGCCAAACTACTATGGAATTTGCATTCCACTCAAATTTTTTTAAAAGACTGTATTTATTTTTAGAGAGAGAGGAAGGGAGGGAGACAAAACATCAATGTGCGAGAAAACACTGATGGGTTGCGTCTCTCCTGCGCCCCCATCAGGGACCAAACCTGCAACCCAGGCATGTGCCCTGACCAGAACTGAACTGTCAACCTTTCAACTTCACGGGACAACACCCAACCAACTGAGCCACACGGGTCAGGGCCTGCGCAATAAATTTTTAAAAGTAATATAATGGGTCTTTTTCAGTAACTGTATACTATTCCAAAAATGATATTCTTTGCAACTACGTAAATCATTTTTAACAGTATAAATTAACTGCATGTCAAGCTAAAAGTATGCAAAGAAGTAAACAGAATTTTTAAATTATTTTGGAGGTGCTGGTTCAAAAGTTTAAAAATCACTATTCTAGAGGAAAATCATACATGCACGAACAAGGAGATATGTAAAATGTTAATTATAGCACTGTGTGTAACAGCACAAGTTGGAAAAATCTAAATGCCCAACAGTAGGACAATGTATGAATGGTTGGTATTCTATAATGAATACAGCTACAATCAACTAGAACCACATTTATGAATACAATTCTCAAAAATACTTAACAATTTGTTTTCAGGTAAGCAAAACATGTTTACTTTTTGTAAAGTATGAAAAACATGACCCTGTTTTGGGGAACAGGACTGGATGTGTACATGTGGGTGTGAGTCTGAAGTAGAAGCATGCGTGCAAGTGAAATGACACACATCGACTTCAGCACACCAGTTACCTCTGGGGAGCGAGTAACAGGGCTAGGAAGAGGTAGCAAAGAATTTGGCTGGTATCTGTAATATTTTACATTTCATAAGTTATATTAATATTATTATGGAGCAATAACATTACTATGAAGGAAATTCAGCAAGGCTAGGTTGTAGGTATAAAGATACTTGTTTTATTACTCTTTGTACTTCTTCCATTGGCTTGAGATATTTCATATTAAAAGGAAGTTAAAATCAGCCCAGAGAAACTGAACCAGCACCAAACATATGGTTACTCTAAAGCAACCAGTTACTTGGTCAGGGTTGTTCATTGTTGCTTAAGCAGCAGCTCAAATAATGTTCCAATTAAAAGACCATAATGGCATCTACTAAAAGAGAAACATACAACATGATATTTAAAGACGAGTTATGGAAGGGCATAAAATTAATCCGTACCTACAAATATGCCTCAAGATCAATTTGCCAAACCTTTGATAAAAATACTCATATAGCTTTGCAAGACATCTTTTTCACTTCAAAAAATCAATGTTAAAAGAGGGAAATTAACAATTATAGCCAGTTTGGCCTTTTCAATTTTGAAAAAAAAAACATTCACACAAGAAACATGCTATTTGTGGAGAAATGCCTACAAATAGCTGAAAACTACTATTATTTTATCACTTAGAGACAAAATACAAAAAAATTCTAAGAAAAAAATTTTAAAGCACAAATCCATGAAATATCAGTCATTAGGAGAAGAAAGTTGTCTATTTCTACAGTACAAAGCAGAGTCAAATTCAATCTCTATTTTAATGTACATTTGATCCCAAAATTAAATGTCATTTTTTATTTGTGTATAAATCATGCTTTTCCTTACACATTAACTTAAAATACATTAAACATGTAGCACATGTTAAACAGGGAAAAGGTCAAATTTTTTACATTGTGAATATCATTATGAATTACATTTAAAATGTATGTTATAATCTTTAAGAAATTACTTTTTATTTTATTTAAAAGCATTTATCAAAACCAAGATACATTTTTTAAGGTTATCTTTTAATTCCTAAGAGAGTCCAGTACAGTATACATGTTTCTGAAAGAATCTGTGAATCAAAAATATCGGAAACTCTGGTGAAGAGAGGTGACCTGTGTGTGTTGACAGCATCTGATAAAACTTCCACCCCCTAATGGTTATACGTTTATTAATAAATAAATTAATAATATTTATTAATAAATGTGTTAATATTTATTAATAAATAAAATTAATTAAAAGTCTTAATTAGAATGCAAAAAGGACCAAGAGGAATTAATTTAAAAATTAATGTTAATGTTAAATTCTAAAAGAATACATTCAGCAACGGCAAATTCAACCATGACTGAAATTAACTTCTGCAAGTGAAAGATAGATTCTAGATGAGTAAAGATGTAAATAAACAGCCAGAGTTAAAGTTCACTCCAAATATAACTGTAAAAAAAACAGAAAACTTGCAGGATTAAAAAATGAAAGGACAAAAATCAAAGCAGGGCCTCAAGTGCTAAAAGAAAAGTAGTTAAAGGGATATGACACCAATAAAACAAGGAGAAAGAAAAAAAGCAAGGCAAATATAAGAAAGCCACCCTCAGGAGAAAACATTAGAAAGAGATTAATAACATAGCGGTAGTTTGAAAGACTAGGGTAAAAAGCAAAAATGGAAAAAAGTAACAAAATAAAGGCTTAGATTAGCATATAATACAGAGATGAGTGTCACTTCTGCCACAACGCCTTTGGGAAATCACAGAAAATGGTAAAGAATATAAGTGGAAAACAGATTTCATAATAGGTTAGTGGCTAATAAATTTTCAGATACAATTACTTTGAAAAGTACAACTATAGTTTCATTTCAGTTTTAGAAACAAGACTTTGTGAAAGAAAAAAACTAGTATACCTTTATCCTGTTCAACCACAGTTCCAGGTAAATACTTCTACTTTTAATTCTTAAGATAAAGATAACTTACAAATTTATTAAATCAGTTAGTCATATTTAGAAAAAAACTGTTTAGATCACAAACATACTCCGCTTTTCTTTTATACGTTTCTGTTGTCTATATCATAGTAAATAAAAAAATATTTGCCTATCTTAGGAACCTTTTACAGAGGTTAAGTTTAAATGTCGGATATCTGCTTTCAAAACATCATAACTTCTGCAATTAAGACATTCATGCTCAATTTTTCTTTTTACTCAACAACCATATTTTTACCTTTTCAAATAAGTAAATTCTATCTTCAAGGAGTCAGCCAAAAACATTAAATGTCTATTATATAAGAATTCTATATAAAGTTTGTACCCAATATAGCATAATTTCACTCAATAAATAGATATTTGTTTGCTTCCTCCCATAATCCTCTCTATCCCATTACAACATTAAGGGATGAAGAACTGCAGTTTAGTGACTTGGCTCTACTACACTGACACTCAACACTGGACAGTCCCCACTGTAGTAACCTCAAAGAGCCAGTATTCCACCTAGCGGGTCCCTCACAACTCTGTGTAACGACTAAGTGAATTCCTGATGAACTGGGCCCAGCACTTTATTACTTGATACAATATTATTCAGGCCATTCCCAATTTTCATTATCAACACTTAGTACTCACCAAACGGCAGGTTCTAAGAAAACGCAGCGATATTTCTATTCTCACTTACCCAGCACTGGCCCACTTTCTAGTAACATTACATGTGTTCTCCTTTCTCCTTTGTCCCCCTTCCTCATTTCATGCCATCTAATGGAGCTGGACCTCATCGCCCACCCCAGAACAGGGACTCAGCTCAGGAGGATGCTAAGCCAGTTTGATTTGCCTTCTGGAGGCATTACATGAAGACAGCCTTCCTGAGAGTGAGGCTAGTAAAGAACAGAGCAAACAAAGACATGGAGGGATGGACACCAGTGGGTCCCCTGGATCCAGTCATGCATGAAGCCACAATAGCCTTTTGACTTTTCTGTCACACAAACCAGTAACCCTCTCCCATCTTTTTCTCTTAGGCTTGTATGAGTTGGGTGTCTGTCACTAAAAGAATTTTGATAGAAATCATATCCAATACAACTTATAAACAGAGTAACAATTAATGAGCCCTCAAATGTGAAACTGGCTAAACAGGGCTGGGGTACAGGACAGTGAGAACAGTCTCATCTCCAGCTGGTAGCTGGCAATCCCAGTTAAGCAGTAACAAAGAAATATGCTAAAAATATTGCCTATGGTACCTTGGGGTTCAGATCATATGCCCATCAAAATTGGAACACTGGGAGACTTCATAGAAAAATATCAGGAATTTAGACCATGTTATCGATGCCAAGAGCATAGGGCCACACTCCTTGGTATGGAATAAAAAGAGTTTCATGATCTGGCCCTACATCCCTCTGCATGTTAAGAATTATTCCATATTGTAAAGAACAGAAAAACTAATACTAACTGGCATAAGAAATGTAATACTGCCCCGGTGTGGCTCAGTGAATTGAGCACCAGCCTATGAATCGAAAGGTGGCTGAATCAATTCCCAGTCAGGGCATATGCCTGGGTTGTAGGCTGGGTCCCCTGTTGCATGTGAGAGGCAACCAATCAATGTATCTCCTGCATGTTTCTCTCTATCTCTTTCTCACTCCCTTCCCTTCTCTCTTAAAGTAAATAAATAAAACTTGAAAGAAAGAAATGTAGTACCTCACAAAACTGAAAAGTACAATAGCTTCAGGCAAGGCTTGATCCAGAGATTCAGAAAGTCATCAGGTCTCCAGCTCCATTTCTCTGCCATCCTCCCTCCTCTAGGAGCTGCTCTGACCTCAGGTAGGCTTCTGCTACAACAGAAATGCTACAAGCTATAGCAGTTCTAGGTTTTATATCCTCACTACACAGAATGCAAATGACAAGGCATCTGCTTCATAAATGCCCACAGAGGACAAAGGCCTCCAGCAAGTTCTGAGATTCACTCTGACTAAGTCAGCTTAAGTCACATGCCTACCTCAAACCAATCACTGCAGCCAGGGACTGGAATGACCTGATGACTTAGCCTAGGTCAAGGATGCGTCCTGCAGCTAGAGGTTGTTAGGAAGGGCAGAGGGAAGGCCATTATCACCTTCCAATGCATCCCTCACAAGTTATACTCTAACAACCACCTAGGTTCAATGCTCTAAGTGTTGTGGTTTAAATTGTGAACCCCAAAAAAATATTGTGAAGTCCTAACCTCCAGTACCTGTGAATGGACTTTATGTGGAAACAGGGTCTTTGCAGATGTACTCAAGTCAAGATGTACTCAAGTTACACATCCAACATGACGGGCGTCCTTATAAGAAAAGAAGAGTCACACGAGGAGAGTGTCATGTAAGATTGAAATGATGGAGGCAGAGACTGAAATGATGCACCTACAAGCCAAGAAATGCCCAGAATTGCTGGCAATTCCAGAAACTAAGAGAAAGGCAAGGAACAGATTCTCCCTCAGAGTCCTCGGAGAGAGTATGGCCCCCTAACACCTTCATTTCAGACTTCAGACCTCCAGAACTATTAGCGATTACATTTCTGTTGTTTTAAGCCCCCCAGTGTGTGGCACTCTGTTACCACAAACGTAGGAAACGAATACACGGAGTGCGTGGGGCGGTCCATGGTTCTCCGTCTTTGCACAACAGAAAGCCCTTCTCCTGCACTGTCATGACTCACTGTTCACAGCAGACTCCTCGGATCTGCCAAACACTCTCCTCCCTGAGACGCTTTCCACCAGAGCCCTCAAAAGGTTAGTCTCTCCACCTCATATCAACCCAGCACCACATATTGTCTGTGTTTTTATTATTAAATTCTAATTGCCTGCGCATGCAGCTGTCTTAGAATTATGAGCTTCACAATGTGAAAGCAGGGCCTGATTCCTACCCACCTTCATATCCTCAAGGTATGCACTGTACCTAATACATAATAATCATTCATTCAGAAGTGCTCTATGAGTTGAATGGGTTATCAAACTCATCTCAAAAGAAGATAACAGGTATGATTTTGGAGAATCTGCTATTACAGATTATACAGAATTAAAGATGGGGTGGAGTTAAAGGGGTAGAATCTAGGCAAGTAGAGAAGAATGTGGAGGCAGGGAGGAGGAAGGGTGCTAAATTTAGCAAATACTCTGAAAAACTGTAAGCAGAAAGATTTGGTTAGGGGAAAAGAATGTGCATAAGGCAAAGGGAGCCCTCAGCTAACAGTCATTTTACAGGTAGTAACAGGAGGGGAAAAAAAGTGTCTGAGCAAGACAGTGACACATGATTTCAGGGGATTATATGACAGAGTGTGGAATGGACTCTGGAGGTGCAAGATACCAGTCAGGGTGCAGCAGAGGCAGTCTGGCTAATGAGGTAAAGGACCAGGTACACTAGAATGGCAGCAGGAGAAATGGAGAGGAACAAACTTCTAAGACTTTAGAAAAGAGAAACTAAACAGAAAGAGCAATGGGCTACTCCTAAATTTTGACCTTTGGTTATCTAAAGTCAGATCTGCTACTGAAATAAGGAAGTACAAGAAACTATTTTTCAATGCAGGTAAGAAGTTTGGTCTTGGACATGGCTCATTATGATGTGACAGTAAAACATCCCAGTAAAGCCCAGCAAAGAGTAGAAAATAAGACAGTGAAGTTTAGGAGAAACAGAAGGACAAAAGACATATGGCAGTCATATAGGCAAAAATTACCTTTTTTTTTTTTTTGGCAGTTTTATAACTGTATTTGACAATCAGTAGTTAGTTCTCAACCACATTAACTATTTGTAAATTTTTGAAAGTGGCAACAGGTACACAGGTAACCAACGTATAGAGAGTGTCTGGTGACTCTTCATCCTCATTACATTCTCTAGACAACTGCACCTGGATATGGTAAGAGACTTCCTTATTCCTGTGGCCCAAACAGCTTAGTTGGGCCTGATGTCAACGTGTACATCTAAAGTTCCCATCTCCTTCATGACAAATTTCTGGATCTCTTTAAGTGCCAGAAGAGCATGCTTCTTGAAACCCACTCTGTGGATGCCCTTGTTGATCGTGTATTCTCTGGTCCCTACCTCGTTATAGCAGAACGGCCCTTCTTCTCAGCACTCTCCTTTGGAAGAGCCATTCTGCTGGGCCGAGGTTGGAAATGATGCTCAACGTGTTCCTTAGAGGATTTACATCAGCCCTTCCAAAACACGCTTATAACGGGTGACTGGACTCAGATAAAATGAGAGGCCAAATGGTACCATGGAAAGCGTGGATTTGGGAATTAGACAAGGCCTGAACCCAAACCACAATTGTTTACGAGTTGTGTGACCTTGAGCAAGTACTTTAACATCTCCCGGGTTGAGTCTACCCACATATGAAATAGGAATACCTTCACTCTAAGGATTAAAAAGGGTAATTCCTAAAAGGCACTTGACACAACACCTGGTAAAATTGGAATAAATGCTAGGAAAACGGTGGCAGCTGTTGCTATAACTACTACCACTGGTACTGCGTATGTTGGGCACAAAACGGATTCTCTGTAAATGCTTACTCATCTTTTTCTGCCTTCTGTAGAAGGCAACTCAACATCATGGCTAACTATAAAGCCCCAACTCAATAAGTTATTCTATTCTATTCTCCCAAAAGTTTTGTATAGCAGAAACTTAAAAGAATTAAATACATATTAATTTCATAAAGGGCTTAATACCTTTATTCTCTAACTTGATGGGATATATTTATCCTCCAAAGAAAAATTTCAATGGTGATGTCACAAGTTGGAGAAAAGATCACTGAATTATGAAGATTCACATTAAAACAAATGAAAGTGTTACTGCTTTAGAAATCATCCACCAAAGATTCCATTGTTATTTTTATTACAATGGCACCATTAACTCTGTCCTCTGCAATTAATCATTTTTGTAGTATCTACCATTTGAGGAAAAAACAAGTGATTTTCTAAAGACAACCACACAAAAATCCAAATTTTTATACAACACCGTCAGAGTTATCCTGAAAATTAAGTGGCATGGTATGTATGAAAATGCCTGACAGGTCCCGGCATAGAGTGTGCACTTGGTGATAACCCCAGTGAAATCTAATCCTCTTATTATCCTACGTTCCTTTTAATTAATAAAAGAGACCTTAAAACAGCAATTATAACACAGGATTTATGGAACTAAAGTGCAATAAAAAACACACTGACTTGATGCCAGTCCAACCTAGAAAGGTGTTCATTTTAATGTCTCTCTGTTTAATGACAAGGTTTGTATGACATATACTACTATAGTCAAAATCAGCATTTCACTCTTCCCTTTTAAAAAAATCCTTCAACTAAATTTTTTTATTATTTTTTAATTCTCACCCAAGGACATTTTTTCTTTGCTTTTAGAAAGAGAGGAAGGGAGAGAGGGAGGGAGAGAAACATCAATGCAAGAGAGTAAGCATCGATTGGTTGCCTGACATACATGTCTGGACCAGGTACTGTACGTATCCAAACTGGGGATCAAATGGGCAACCCAGATTATGTGCCCTGACCGGGTACTGAACGCACAACCTTTCTGTTACAGGATGACGCTCCAACCAACCGAGCCACACTGGCCAGGGCTAAAATTTTAATTCAAGTTTTTTTTTTAAAGTCAGAGACATAAGTTCCTCTTCCTTTCGTTTTTTAAAACACAAATTCCAGAAGCCTACGAAATATAATGGAATTACCAACACTAGAGTCAAAGGAAAAAGGACAAGGACACCAGCTCAAAGCAGCTCAAATAGTATCCTCAAAAACCAGGGGAGCTCCTTCACTCAAATGTGATACCGTGCCAGACAGCCAGTGTCAGGGCTGCCTGTTCCCATAACGAGCGATTCTTCTCCAATCCTCCGAACCATCTGTGTGAACACTCAGACCTGGTCTTGCTCCCTGGCAATCTCCTTCATGTATAGCTAACACCAGTGCTGACACCTGTCCTGCCAGGTGGATACCCTGAAGGCACCCCAATCTCAGTGTGTGCAAAATTAAACATCTCAGATCTGTTCCTTCTGTGTCCCTGTGTGTCTTAATGATATCACTGTCTTCTCAATCGCCCAAGATAGAATCTAGTTTTCTTTCCCTCACCATCCCCCTCTCTCTTCCCAAAAGCAAACCTGTTTCAAAAACAGATGTGTCACTTACCTCTACAATACTACTTAGGACCTATATCCTATATCGCCATATCCTATCGCAAGTTCTCGTTACTGCTGTCCTGACCCACACCAACAGTTCCAACCTAGCTGCCCACCATCTCTCATGCTGTAAGTGAATCCACCCGCTCTGAATATTCCAGACAGACTGATCTTGCTATGCATGTCCCTCCTAATTCTATGGTCCCTCACCACCTACCATGGCATGCCAGATTTTCAGAACTTGGAACAACTTTCCTCTGACCCAACCATCCATTCACTTGATCTTGGAAGCTCCTCAAATTCAAAACGCTCTGGCCTAACTCTCAAGGCCATTCCTGCTCTGTCTCCAATCTAAAAAGCCTGTAATGTCGCACAAACAAGAGGAGCTATGCCAATCCATGGCTCACAGGCTAAAAGTCAAAAATTTCAACCCATCCAACACATTCATGGGGCTTGGCCCCTGCCTACCGCTCTGGTCTTGCCATGCTCCCCTTTGCTCTCTCTGCCTCAGCCACCTGGCCTTCTACCCAGTCCGCTACCCAGTCCGCTACAATCCCTCTCATCCCCAAGCCTCTGTATATGCTGGTCCCTTAGCATCTCACCCCTCAGATCTCAACTCAAAAGTCACCTATTCAGTCACTAACCTTACCACACCAAACTAAGCCAAGTCCTCTGTCCTCTGCTCTTCACTTCCAAGTCCTTCAGCAAAATCATACCAAGTTGATTATGACATGTCTCACCCGCAAGCTAGAACGTAAGCTCCACAAAAGCAGGACTGTGTCTGTCTTGTATCTCACAACCTAACCCAGAACAGCCCTCAACAAATGTGTAGATTATATTCATTCATAAGTCAGAACATCCAAGTTACAAGGCCAGCCCACAACACACTGGTCGTGAAATTACTTGCTTCCTTGGTAACAATAAAGAGCTCATCTCCTCCACATTCTCTGAGTTCCCTTGAAAATCTGACAATACATGAGTCTACAATTCTACCGTTCCAAACTTCTCTCTCACAACTCTTCTATACACCCTGCCACCAGCAAAATGCTTTCCTTTCTGGTCTCCACACTTTTGTTTGCATCCTTCTTTCCACTTGGAATAAAATTTTTTCCCAGCTGCACACATCCAAATCCTACTTAGTCTCAAATGCTCAAATCGAACCTCCTCCTCAAAGTTTTCCTTGCATTCTCCAGCTAGTCACAATCTCTCCACCCCTAAATTCCCACAGGTTCTCCCATGCCTCATTCAAGTCTCAGATCAAATACACTTTAAATGAGAGGCTTCTCCTAAAATTACCCACCAGTTATCATTCTCTATCAGACCATCCTGTTTTCCTTTCTTGAAAGCATTCAGCATTACCTGAAATTATCTTATTAATTTCTTTCAGTTATATTTTTACGTGTTAATTCTCTGCCTCCAGACTAGAATGTCAAGGTCCATGAACTTGGGGACCCTGTCTCTCTTTTTCTTCATATTTCCTCACTCCTCCACATCTGAGATCAAAAGTATTCAGTAAATATCTGCCAAAGGCAGACAATTAGGGCTATTTGTGTATATACCTTTCTCTTGCTATACTCCAAATTCCTTGTGGACTAGGCCAAAGTCTAGCTAATCTATTTGTGCATATAATCTGGAAATCCTTGCACAACTAAAGCAAATAATAGATAACTACTAATTAATTAATGAGTGATCTCTCCAAGAGGTACTGCCCTGAACCAGGCCAACTCAGAACTCGGTATTCCCCAGAAATCAGGGCAAACAGGAACCTCCTCCTATACCCTCTTCACGACAAACTTGGTCCAATCTGCGGCCTCCAGAGAGCTTCAAAGGGCTAGTTCCCTCACTTTCCTTTAGCCAACAACCATTGATTCTTCTATCTCTAATATCTCACTATCTTACTCTTTCCTTTCTATCTCCAGCCAACAAATCACTGCCAACACCCTGGTTTTTTTTCAGACTACCCCACATATCCAATCAGCAAGGGAACTCATGAGGCCCTGGGGAACAAGGGAATGTTAAACGAAGTGTTTAAGTAAGACTGGCTCTCTTTTTCACCTTTTCTTTGATACTTCGTTTATCCAAAAGAGGCCCAGTTTCAGAGACTGGCTTCAATACACTTTGGGATCTTAGCTTTCTTCCCTTGCAGCCAGCCGCACCTAAACCCCTTTGGGGTACCCAACCCTTGCCTCGAACCTTTTCATCTTCCAGTGCAGGAAGACCCCAGGCCACAGACGAAGATCTCCCCGTAAGCAAACGGTCCTCAAACAGCGTGGGGCCCCACCTCCCCAGTTTCTGTCTGGCATCCGCCTCTGGCCTGAGGCTGTCTCGAGCACCCCTTAACCCCAACCTCTGGCTGGATGCGACCTTCCAACACCACCTTGCACTCACCTGAAGCGGCCCCCGCAGTGCTGGCACTGCTCGCCCACCCAGCCGGTGGGGCAGACGCACTGGCCGGTGCCAGGGTTGCAGCGGCCGCCGTTGACACAGGGCCGGTCACATTCCTTGGCCTCGGCTGCGGCTGAGCCCGATACCACCGTCGCTGCCGCCGCGGCCTCGGCAGCCCGGGGAAGCAGCAGCAAAGGAGCGAGCAGCAGCAGCAGCAGCTGCGGGAGGCGCAGCCCGGCCCCCAGTCCCGGCCTCCCAGCCCCGACGTCCCAGTCCCGGAGCTGCTCGCCGTTCCTGCCCGAGGGCCCTGTCGTCGCTGCTGTCCTCCCACTCAGCTTCGCCTCAGTTGCCGACACCGCCCCCGCCGCCACCATCTTCCCGGGGCTGAGACCGAGCCCCACGAACACATACACACACCGCACGGCCGGCTCCTCTTCGCCTGGCCGTGCGAGGCGGGGCCGGACAGACGGTGGCTCAGGCGGCCAATCCTCGGGGCGGAGCCAGAGCTGCGCGGCAGGCGGGGTCGGAGCGTGCGAGCGTGCGTGGCGGGCGGGGGCGGGCCGCTGGCGTTCGGTACCGGAGGTCTTGAAGTCTGCTCTCTGATGCTGTGTCTGGCTTCCGAGAGCTGCCCCTCTCCCAACAAACCCACTCCGCCCCCCCTGGTTCCCGGTATCGACGCCCCCTGGCGGGCTAGTTTTTGCTCTTCGCCTAGCAAAGCGGTGACGGGTAGCAGTCCTGAAGCGCGCTCTTCCCGATGGCTGCCTGGGAGCCGACCGCTCTGCTAGCGAAGCGGGTCCTGTGGAGCGCTCCCCTCCCGGAGATGCTGGCGCCCGTCACCACTCTGCCCCAACTTTAGCGGCTGGTAAAAAGGGCCAAGGAAGCTGCGTCGTGGTGTGGTGCTAGGTGCTGCATTCCAGCCTCGGTTTTCTCCTCTGTAAAATAGGGATAACGAGATAATATGAATGTTAAGAATCTAGCGCTTAAACTGCTCAGTAAATGCTTAATAGGCTGAGGAATACACACACAGGCCAGCCTCCCTTGATTCAGGCTGATCCAGTAGCAGATCAGAGTCCCCCACACACACACGTTTAATCGTGGAGGAAGTTTGGGATTATCTTGTTCCCCACTATTTGCCCTCCAGTCATCTCTGAAGATGGGGCAAGATAAAATTAGGGATCAGATCATCCTCAGCCCTCTCAAGTCAGCCTGTAGAGCCCGTCTTGTCAGGTAGTTTATTATTTAGGTGGTCCCCAATAAAACTTGCTTATAACCTTATGTGGTCTTTGACCCTGGGTCTGAATTGGACCTATGTCTCGACTTAACCAACAGAAGAACGTGGTAGAAGTGACAATGTGCCAGTTCCAGATCTGAGCTTTAAGAATACTTGGCAATCTTGATTCTGAGTTGTTGATAATCCTGAGCTGACCCCCCACTTCTGTCTTGCTGCTGAGAGACCACAAACAGAGATGACACTGAGGGAAAGTAGGGGCCCAGTTATCACCAAAAACTTAGGTCAGACACAGGAACCTGGTGTACCCATCCCTGCCGAGGGACCAGTCATTGAGGGAAGAAGACAACTAAATTGTTCCAGCCAGCTGGGCTGTTCTTCATAACCTAGAACAGAGACAAGTCTTTCCTCCTGTGCCTTACCCAAAATCCTGAGAAATGATAAAATGGCAGCTGTTTTCAAGCCACTATGATTTAGAGAGGTTTGTTTCTCAGCAATAGATAAGTAGAGTACATCTGGCATAAGCTTTGTGCTGTGAAAATATTCTTGGAACTTCCAGTCAAGATGGTGGCGTAGGCAGACATGGCTTGCCTCTTCACACAACCACATCAAAATTAAAACTAAAACATGGAATAACCATCACTCAGAACTGTGAAGAATTGAGTGAATGAAAGTCTAACAACAATGGAATTAAAGACACCACATCCATCCAGACTGGCAGGAGGGGTGCAGACATGGAACAGGCTGGTCCCTCAACCACATGTGGTGGATAAAAATTTGGGAGGGATATCTCAGGAGTGAGGAGTCCCAGGCCCACACAAGGCCACGTGCCGCCTGCCCCCACCCCCCACCCAGGGTTCCAGTGCCAGGAAGATAAGTTCTCACAACTTCTGGCTGCAAAAACCAGTGGGGCTTGAATGGATGGAAGAAACTTCTACAGCCCTAAGAAATTCCTCTTAATGAACCCACACATGGACTCATCTACTCAGATTCACTCCCTGTGCCAACAGCACCAGGGTAGCAGCTTGAAAGACACCAGTGGCATACGGGGAAAAATGAACTTGTCTGGTATCAAGGTGAGCAAAGGCCATGGTCCCTTTTCTAAACTCTCTCCCAAAAGAGTTAGCAAGCTGATGCCATATCTCAGGCTCCATCAACCTGGCTAACACTGTTTGACCCGCCTTGGAGCTCCCCAGAGACTCCATCCCACCCAACTTATGAGCCCACCCAAGCTGCTTTTCCATATGAATGGCTGGCCTTGGTTCATGCAGCAAAACTTCATAAATCCTCTCAAACAAGCAAGGGCTGGCTTCAGTGAGCCTCACACCCTGTGCTAGCAGTAGCCAGCCTAAATGCATAATTTGGTTTCAACTGGAAATCTCCAAGCCCAACATCAGTAGCAGCTGTCTCAGATTGCTTTATAGCTCAGGAAGATGGCCCTGGGCAAAACACAGGTTGGGGCCGAACTTGGCCTGCACCACCTGGGAAATCCCAGGGCCACTGCACCCAATGGACAGCTACAGACCACGTGGGAGCACCACCACCCTACCCCTACATAGTCATTGTTCCACAGAGGGCAGAGTTTGGTAGTCAGTGGTCTGGGAGGAACAACTGGGGAGTGAGACAGACTACAACAGCCAATCCTTGTAGTTGACTGGCCTGGGTAAATCCCTTCCATTGATCTGTCAACAGCAACCAAGGCTCAACTACAAGAGGAGGTACTCAGCCCACACAAAGGGTTCATTTCCAGTATCCAGATCGGGTGATAGGGAGGCTGTGCCACTGGACCCTAGAGGACACTTACTGCATTAGGCCACACTACCAAGACACAGAATCAAGGAGCTCTACCTAGTATATAGAAATAAACACAGGGAGGCTGCACAAATGAGGAGACAAAGAAACATGAATCAAATGAAAGAACAGATCAAAACTCTAGAAAAAGAACTAAAGGAAATGGAGATAAGCAATCTATAGGAGGTGAGTTCAAAACACCAATTATAAAGATGCTCAAGGAACTTAGTGAGTATCTCAACAGCATAAAAAAGAAAGGATACACTAATTGAGAAAAAGAACAATTTACAGGGAAACAACAGTAGAGTGGATGGAGCTGAGAATTAAATCAATGATATGGAACATAAGGAAGCAAAAAAACAACCAATCAGAACAACAAGAAGAAAAAAGAATCCAAAAAAATGAGGATAGTATAACCAGCCTCTGGGACCACATCAAGAGTTCCACAATTCACATCATAGGGGTGCCAGAAGGAGAAGAGAAAGAGCAAGAAATGGGAAATGTGTTTGAAAATATAATGAAGAAAAACTTCCCTTATTTGGTGAAGGAAATAGACATCCAAGTCTAGGAAGCACAGAGAGTCCCAAACAAGATGGATGCAAAGAGGCCCACTCCAAGACACATCATAATTAAAATGCTAAAGGTTAAAGATAAAGAGAGAATCTTAAAAGCAGCAAGAGAAAAGCAGTTAGTTACCTACAGAGGAATTCCCATAAGACTGTCAGCTGATTTCTCAAAAGAAACTTTGCAGGTTAGAAGGGACTGGCAAGAAGTATTCAAAGTGATTAAAAGCAGGGACCTACAGCCTATATTACTCTATCCAGCAAAGCTATCATTTAGAATGGAAGGACAGATAAAGTGCTTCCCAGAAAAGAAAAAACTGAAAGAGTTCATTATCACTAAGACATTATTAGATGAAATGTTAAAGGGACTTATTTAAGAAGATCAAAAATATGAACAATAAAATGACAAAAGATACAAAACTGTCAACAATTGAATCTAAAAAACAAAGTAAGAAAACAAGAATAGAGACAGAATCGTGGATACAGAGAGTGCTTTGATGGTTGCCAGATGGGAGGTGGGTGTGGAGGAATGGGTGAAGAGATGAGGGGATTAAGATGTACAAATAGGTAGATACAGAACGGCCATGGGGATGTAAAGTATGGTATAGGAAATAGAGTAGCCAAATAACTTATACATATGACCCATGGACATGAACAATGGTGGAAGGATTTCCTGGGGAGTGGGGGATGCTGGGTAGAGGGAAGGCAAAGAGGGGAAAATCAGAACAAGTGTAAAAGCATAATCAATAAAATATAATAAAAAATAAATAGTGGAAATATTCTTATGACAGCTATCTCAGAGTCTCAGCATCTTATAGTCCCTTTGAAACAAAGAAAGCCCCTTATATACCTGTGGAGCTTCTCAGCTTTACCTTAGAGCACAGAACTCTAAGATTCTAGGATAAACCCTTATACCACAGGTGGCAAACACAAGGCCTGTGGGCCAAATCCAGCCTTCTACCTTGTTTTATCCAGTCTAGCACCTTGTTTCTAGCACCCGGCGGCAGCACTGAGCTCCTTGCCCCTAGTTAAGGAGTAGTTATATTTATACAGTCCTAAAATTACATTCAGCCCTTTGAAGGCAACCGCAAGGCTGATGTGGCCCCCGGTGAAAATGAGTTTGACACCCTTACCTTACACTCATACCCAGGTCTAACCTTCCTCTCCCTGTATCCCCTTTAAGCCCAGTAAAGCTGAACTGCACTACAGCCTCACCAGCAGCTCTCCACCCATAAATCCCTTCTATTTCTACCGGAAAACTATTGTTTCCCTTAGGCCCTACCGCTGGCATTCTGGTTTGCTGGTTGTTTTTTCTGCAGTGTCCTACATGGGGATGCATAAGACCAGGTAGGAAACAGAAGGCCTGGCCCTACCTTCTGGCAAGGCCCCAGTGAGATGGGAGAGGCTGACATGGAGTCATGCCCTGGCTTTAGGAGGCACTGCTCCTCCTACTCCTGTAGTCCAGCAGTGGAATCAGGCTTTGCCTTCACTCCCCACAGAAAAACTGAACCCAGGCTGTGAAGTTTCACGTTATTTTACCAAACACTCATGGATAACAGGAAAGAGTTTGTAACCACAGAAGAGCAATACAGCTACCCTAGAACCTTGATGCAGCAAACATCCTCTTGTTCTTTTTCCTTGGCCCTTTGAACATGTTCAAATTATCTTGTCTTTAAAAAAACAAACAAAAGCTAGCCCTGACTGGTGTGGCTCAGTCGGTTGGGCATTGTTCCACAAACGAAAGATTGCCAGTTCGATTCCCAGTCAGGGCACATGGCTGGGTTGTGGGCCAGGTCTCCAGTAGGGGGTGCACAAGAGGCAAGCACACATTGGTGTTTCTCTCCCTCTCTTCTCTCTCCCTTCCCCCCTCTAAAAATAAATAAATATTTTTTTATTTTTTTTAAAACAGTAACAAATGGCAAGAATATGGAGAAACTGGAACCATTGTACACTGCTAGTGGAATGTAAAAAGGTATAGCCACTATAGAAAACAGTTTGGCAGCTCCTCAAAACGTTAATAATAGAATTGCCGTATGATCCAGCAATACCACTTACGGGTATATATATCCAAAATAATTGAAAGCAGGATCTGGAAGACATAGTGTACATCCACGTTCACTGCAATATTATACACAATAGTGGAAGTAACCAGATGTCTATCAAGAGATGAATGTATAAACAAAGTGTGGTAGATATTCAGACTTAAAAGAGATAGAAATTCTGACACAAGCTACAACATAGATGAACCTTGAGAACATTATGTTAAGTGAAAGAAGTTGATCACAAGAAGATAAATAATGTATGATCTACTTATATGAGGTACCTAGAGTAGTCAAGTTCACAGAAACAAAGTAGAATGGTAATTGCCAGGGACTGGGGGGAGGAGGAAATGGGCAGTGGTGGCTTCATGGGAATAGAGGTTCAGTTTTGCAAGATGAAAAGTTCTGGAGATCAACTGTACAACAATATGAATGTATTTAACAGAAGTGAACTGTACACTGAAAATGGTTAAGATGGTAAATTTTATGTTATTTTTTTACCACAGTTAAACATTTTTAAATTATGTTAAAAATATTCCTACATTCAGGCAACAGCTAATTAGGTAAACTTTTTTTTTTTTTTAACTCTTGCTGAAGTACAACATGCATACAGGAAAGTAAAGAGATAGTACTTTTACAGCTCAGTGAATTTTCATAGTGAACATAGTCGTATCACCAGGTCCACTGTCAAGAAAGAGAACATTACAGGGCCCCTCTCACCCCCTCCCTGTTACATAATCTTCAAGGGAAGCACCCTCCTGGCTTCTTACACTATATGTTCGTTTTGCCTGTTTTTTACTTTATATAAATGGATTACTACAGTAGGGAGTCTTTTGCATCTGGCTTCTTTCACTCAGCATTATGTTTGTGAGATCTACCCATGTTATATATTGGTGGTCATTCATTGTCATTTCTATATTGCATTTCTATACAAATATATATATATACTATAATATGACAATTTATTTCTCTATCCTACTGCTGATGGACATCTGGGCAGTTTCAGTTTGAGGCAACTGTGAATAAAGATGCTCTGAACAGTCTAAGAATCCAGCACAGTTCACTTGGTGCACATACGCACACATTTCCGTGGGGTATATACCAGAGGTATGCTGATAAACACTTAACAACCAGCTCACTGGGGCAGGGGTTGGGGGCAGCCCTCGCGTGTAGCATTTTTTATTTTGTGGTGTAGATAGTCCCACTACGACCTATTTTGACCTACTAACATGATGTCACTGAATGCAGAATTGGGAAGAAATGCACAGAATCTGCTGTCACAAGCCTGTGGGAACCTGCTCCAGCAGTGTGTATGCCTGGAAGGTCTACCAAGAAACAGATGCTACAACAGAATTAGGCACGTAAGAGACTTATTAAGGGAATGTCTGTGAAGGATAAAGGGGAAGGAAGCAGAAAAAGGCAAGGAAAGGATTCAGACTGTAATAAAAATTGACAGCTGTGAAGAAAAGGGGGAGGAAAGACTGGTTAAGAAGAGTCTCCGACTACAGTATAGCTCCAAGACAGGCTTGTTTGCTCAGGCCAATGAGGAGGGTAGGAACCAGAGTTGCCAGTTGGAGTAACCCTTTATCTCACAGGAATGAGACTGCGTTAGAACAAAGGTGGTGGCAGAGCCACAGGGACAGCATATCATCTGCCTGTTAATTCCACTCCCCCCAGCAAGAGATCCGAGCCATGCATTTTCATGGCTGCTGCACCTGGCAACGTTGCTTTGTGCCACCTCCCTGAAAACGGGTGGGGTGGCTTTTCAGTCAGTGTCCTCTCTAGACGTCTTCCCTTCCACAAGTCAGATGCACAGCCCTGGCTTGGCTGACTTGTTTGGAAGCTGGACTGGCAACTTTAGACTGAATAAGCTCCAGGTTTCTTGGGTAATTCACTGGAAAATAAAGATGGATTCAGGGAGAAAACACTGGATTCCCTCCTAATTAGGTCAGATAAGTGTTCTAATTATTCAACTTAAAAAATAGGAGTGGACAATACTATATCCTCTCTCTCACTCTCATTCTAACTGATGATTTTGTACATTACTGATTATATAAGAAAAACAAAGTTAGTCTGAAATAGAAGCTGGAAAAGACCTTATAATCCAAGTTACAGTTAGCTATTGAACTAAAAGCAATATGGTACTTTTTAAAACATGTCCACAAATTCCTTGATATACACTTTAAATTTGGGGTTTAATTCTCCTGTTTAAAAGGCCAGACTTATTATTCACTTTTTCTTATTATTCACTTTTAACAAATAGAGTGTGATAGAATTATGCCACATGACCTCTGTGGCTAGGTCATACAAAGAATAACCTCTGTGTGTGTGTGTGTGAGTGTGACTGTTTGTGTGTGTGCATGTGTGTATTTCCCCTCCATCCCTTTTAACTTGCTTTGGAGGAAGCCAACCATCAGGTAATGAGGACATCCCAGCACCCTGCAGAGAAGCCCAAGCAGGGAGGAACTGAGGCCTCCCACTAAAAGCCAGCACAAACTTGCCAGATGTGTGAGCCATTTTGGAAGTGGATCCTTCAGCCTCAGTCAAGTCGTCAGATGATGGCAGCTCTGGCCAACATCTTGACTGTGACCTCATGAAAGACTCTGAGCCAGAATTGCCTGATAAAGCTGCCCTCGAATTTCTGACTCCCAGAAACTGTGAGGATAATACGCTGTTGTTCTAAGTCATTAAATTTGGGGGTAATTTGTCTCACAGCAATAGATAACTAATAAAGATAATAAGAGTTTGGAAGTCCACCTACATGCACCCAACACCATAACAGATATTATACTCATACAATACAGCAAACCCATAGAAAATGTCCACTTCCTCCTTTCCTGCTTTGGCTCATAGAAAAGCCATCTCTTCCTCAAGCTAACTTCCATCAAAGCCTACTGGCCAGAATCACCGCCTCCATTTCTAGTGCTTGCCCAAACCCTGACACAGATGGCTTCAAGTGTTGTGATCGAGGCTTCTGATGCCTGCACAGAAGTCCCCATCTCATGTTGCTGCCAGGCCACTGGCACCAACTCCCATTATCTGAGAAGTCACTGGCAGCAGCACAGCACTCATTATGGCAAAGTGGTTCTGTACTGTGACTAAGGCAGGAGGCCCAAGGTGGGGGATGGTAGTAGGTAACCCTGTGTGCAGAACCAGCTGACGAAAACCCTGGGCTGTGACTAGAGGTGTGGCCCAGATTGCAGTGTTTACCAAGTTAAACAGGCTGAAGCCAGATCAGCATATCAAAAATGGCTCAAGGCACAAGGGCATTTAGCTATGAACCCTAGCAAGTCAGGGCCAAGAGTATTAATTATGGACAAGGTTCATTAATTAAGAACAGAAAAAAAGCAAACCTGCAGGAAGTCCATGAATCAGAGTCCTGAGCTTGGGACACCTTTGAAGTTTGTGCCTGTTGCCAGTGATCTTGCCCTAGCCCTCAAGGCTGGCATGAAGCCATCAGGCCCCTTCTTCCCTGTGAATTTTGAGAGAGGTTACAGCTTATTTTCACGTGTAAAGTTCCCACAGAGTTGCCAGGGCTCAGACTCTGTCTCTTACTGGCAAGGAAGCTTCAACAATTTTATATTAGTTTAGGTACCCCCAGAAGAGAACCCTGAGGCAAGGATTCAAGATAATAAGGATTCAAGGATTCCCAGGAAGAAGATGGGAAATGGGGAAGTGAGACCTGGAAGGGAAGGAAAGTCAACACACGGTACTTATCAAGCTAGTGTGAGCAATTGGAGCTTAATTGAACAGGGGAAATTCTGAGGAATGGTGTAGGACACATGTCTTAGTATGCAAGGGTGTTTGTATACTAAACCCAGTCAGCCACTGTTGATGGTTACTAGGAGAGTGAGTGTTAGTTACTGTGGGGACCTATACAGACACTTGGATACTGGTTGATCAGTCCTTTGCTTATTGGTCATCGAGGTGTTCCCTTCTATGAATTGTGCATTCATATCCTTTGACCATTTTTCTGTCGTTCTGTTTAACCTTTTCTTATTGATGTGTAGGTGTTACTTATGTATTCAGGTGCTAACTTTTCTTCATTATATCTGTGGAAAATATTTTCCAAATTGTGGTTCGTTCATCTTTTCACTTTCTTTATGGTATAATTCAATCAATTGTTCTTATTTTTAATGTAAGTGAATTTAACAATTTTTTCTTTATAGTCTGTGCCTTTTGTGTCTTATTAAAGAAATTCTTTCCTACCTTGAGGTAACAAAGATGATAATTTACTGGGCACATTTGCTTTTTTACAGATAGTCTTTAATCATTTATGTAATGATGCAATATAGGAATCCAATATGTAATTTTTATCATGGAAAACATCAAACATATAAAAAAATAGTACAATGAACCAAACACCCAGCTTCAACAATTACTAATTTATTTTGGTTAACTACTGCTGCATAACGAATTACCCCAACTTCGCAAATTAAAACAGTAATAAATATTTGATATCTCACAGTTTCTGTGGCTCAGGACTTCAGGAGTGACTTAACTGTCTCTGGCTCTGTTGTGAGGCTGCAGTCAGCTGCAGCCTTACTTAACTGGGGCTGGAGGATCTGTTCCAAGGTGACTCTCACCTATGGCTGGTAAGAAGTTGGCAGGAGGCATCTGTTTCTCACCACATGGACCTTTCCATAGTGCTGCTGGAGTGTCCTCACGGCATGGTGGCTGGCTTCCCCCAGAACAAATGATCCAAAAAAGAATGAGGTGGAAGTTTCCATGACTTTCATGATGTAGCCTTGGGAGACACACAAGATCATTTCCACCGTTTTGTATTCATTAGAAACAAGTCACTACATCCCTGTTGTGAGGGAAATTAGGCTCCACCTTTTGAAGAGAGGAATGTCCAAGTTAGTGATTGTTTTAAAAATCAGCACATAACTCATGGGTAATCTTGCAGCTATGTTTCCATTCACTCTTCCTTACCAAATGGATTATTTTGAAGAAAATTGCAAACATCATGTTATTTCATGTATAAGTAATTCAGTGTGAACCTCTAAAAGACAGGCCCTGAAGAAATTTCATAACCACTATACCATTATCACACAAAAAATTAACAATATAACAATCCTTAATATCCTGTCAGCATTCAAACTTCCCTAATTCATTTTCATTCTCTCTCTCTCTCTCTCTCTCTCTCTCTCTCTCTCACACACACACAGACACACACACACACACACACACACACACACACACACACACACACACACACCTTTACATCTCTGTGCATACCTCCAGATCCTCTCGGGCTCACCTGTCTCTTACTTCAGCCATTGATCGTTGACGCACAGGATCCAGCCAGCTTCACACAAGTGTAGCCTGCCACCTTCTCAGGGATTCTGTTAAATGCTACAGCGTAAGATATGGTGGAAATCTGCTTGGCACCCAGGCATGAACAACCCAAGAGTGCCAGGGACTTAATGTTCTTTGAGGCAAACTTTGACCAATAGAGATTGAGACACAATGGATGACTGCTTTTGTTATGGAGTCCAGGGTCTCAAAGCTTAGGGTGTTCTACTCAAGTACAAGATGTGGGTGTAAGGTAGTTTTATTTACTTGCAGCCACGAAAGGAGACAAGCAATTCACATCCAAAGCTTTGTCTTCCCAAAGGGAGGCTTAGCCATTACTTATACATATTCTTTGGTTAATTGATTTCTTCTTTGCAGTTGGCTACACTTACCAGGTTGGGTTCCTGTCGAGTTCATCCCATTTAAAGATGTGTGCAAAATACTGTGCTACATTTCAACATTTGCAAGAACGGCATTTATTTATTTATTTATTTATTTATTTATTTATTTATTTTTAATCCTTACCTGAGGACATGCTTATTGATTTTAGAGTATTCATTTTAGAGAGAGAGAGATGGAGGTAGAGAGATAGACAGACAAAGAGACATCCATCAGCTGCCTCCTGTATGTGCCCTGACCGGGGATAGAACTTGCAACTAGGTATGTGCCCTGACTGAGAATCAAAGCTTCAAACTTTTCACTGTACAGGATGAGGCCCCAACCAACTGAACCACTTGGTTATGGCAAGGATAGCATTTAGTAAGAACAACCTAGACCTTGAGATCCTTATCCTATCTCATACTTTCCATTTCATCCCCAGATCAACAGTCCTACGACACAGAACATGCAGCGTCTCAGCATGAAGGAATCACCCCTTCATGGGTGGTCAACTTGATCACGCTTCCTTTGTTGTCTTTTCCTGCTTTGCTGCTTTACTTACTGTCCCTCAGTCCTGCTCCCTGAGATTACATTCCTCATAGTCTTGGCAGACAGCTTTTTCTTTTCTTTTTTTTTTTAATCAGGTTATGCTTTCTGTGAGACCTAGGCTAAGTCACAGCAGGTTCCAAACTGCACTACTTTGCATGTGATTGATCTTTTAGGTGTCTCCGATCTACAGGTTCCATGCCCTCCCACTTCTTTTCCCTTGCAATTAATTGGTTATCATAATAAATTATATTGTTTCTTCTGAGAAGTTTACAACCTTCTAGATTTCCCTGATTTCTTTTGCTATATAGTGCTGTTTCACTTGCCATCTGTTCCCTATATTTCCTAAAATGGTAGTCAGATCTAGAACCTTCATCAGATTGAGCTTTAAATTTTTGGCAAGAATACTTCGTGGATGGCATTATATACTTCCTACTGCATCACAGCAGGAGATGCAATGTCCGTTTGTCTCCTTTTATGATTTTAAGATTGATCAGAAAGCCCAGGGGAAGTCATTCTAATCCACCGATTATCAACTCCCCACCAGTCTTTGGCTAATGATTTTAGCAGCCAAGATAATCAGTGCCCTAGAACTATACTGTCCTCTCCAGTACAAAAGCAATTAGCCACTATGTGGCTCTTTAAATTTAATGAAAATTGAATAAAATTAAAAATGTAAATCCTTAGTCACACTAGCCACATTTTAAGTGCTCAATAGCTAGTAGCTTCTGTATTGGACAACACAAATGTAGAATGTTTTCATCATCGCAGAAAGTTATATTAGACAGAGCTAGACCAGGCCATTATTTTATTTCATTCTAATATTCATAATTTCTGGTATTTCATCTTAAATCTATCATCCTTCATCCATTTATTAGCTTTAATTGTTCAATAAAGAATAATATTCCTCCATCAACTATTTAGTTATCCTGAGGTGTAGTTTATACAGTAAAAGCTGTGAAAGTGCTAATTTGCCTTTATTTACCAGTATTCAGAATAATGAGATGATTCCCTTGCATCCTCTAAAGTGGATTAAAGTTTTTTTATTGTTTTGAATATTATTATGAATTGATGAATAATGTAATTGATGTCTTTCAGTTCACTATAGTTACCATTCTTTTTTTAAAAGATTTTTAGAGAGACGGGAAGGGAGGAAGAAAGGGAGACAAACACCGATCGATGTGCAAGAGAAACATTGATTAGTTGCCTCTCACACGCCCCCTACTGGGGACCTGGCCTGAAACCTAGGGAGTGTGCCCTGACCAGGGGTCAAACCGGTGACCTTTTGGTTTGCAGGACAACATCCAACCCACAGAGCCACATCGGTCAGAGCAGTTACCATTCTTTTTGATGCTCAACTTTCCCATATGACAGGTTAGTTCCTGTTATAATATTTTATATTTTTTTCATTTCTAATGCAAGATGTATCAGGCTTTTTTGGTGCATTTTCTGCCCCAGACTTGGAATCAGACATTTCTTCAGATGGCCTTGGTGAGAAAAATGAGATAACTTAGTCTTAGTGATTTGGTTGGTTGTTTGTTTTTTAAAGTATACAGAGCTAGAAAATAATCTCTTTTGTTTTGTTCTTTAGAGAAAGTACATACCTTCAAACTGATATTCCAAATTTAAATTTAGTGCTACAAAGTTTTGCTTAACTTCTTTGACGTTTATATCTCTTTTCTCCTAGACTGAGATTCTTGGTTCCTAAGGTTATCAATGCAAGTACTCATTTTCTTTGCCTTTTAATACCTATAATAACTTCTCATTCAGCTGTGCCCATAATGTATTGATTGTTTTATATCTTGAATATCACCCCTTCCCCTATGACCTTCAAATTCTGTGAATTAATTTTTTTCGCTGCCTGCCCTTCCTCATTTAAGGCAATTGCTATTCTCTTGCCATCCATGATTTAGTGAACTTGTCAAGCAAGGAACTCGGCCTCCCCTTCTGTAGGAGTGGAAAATATTCCCAGGCCATGAGGGAATTAACACCCATGAGTGAACTTTGGCCAGTGCAAGATAAGGGACAGAAAGGAACCAGCCAATGGTCTTTCTCTTTCACCCCTCGGTGGACTATTCCATTACCTGGTGAGTGTGCATAACTTTTTAGGAAGACTCCTGTGTAACTAAGCAACCAGGGATGTTTTCTTGAAACTGCAGTGAGCCCAGTAATATACCACCTTGAATTTGCTTTGTTCCTTCCCCTGCCTCTAACTTTTGTTGCTCTGGATTGTACCTCCCATTAAGACCCTCTTGCTCTGTTCTCTTATCCAGGGAAAGACAATTTCCCAGGATCTTCTTCAGAAGGGTAAAGAGCAGTGCTGTGAATTTATGCATTTAATAACCACTCCAAGTGAGCCTTACGATCAGGCAAGCATGGCTGAGACTACCTTAAAACAGCCTCAGGCTTCAGATCTTGGATCAGCAGGAAATAAACTACTGAAGCTGTACAGAATTCAGAAGGGAATCCATCCCAGAAGCCCTTTAGATGTGACCATTGGAGGACAAAGAGCAAGGAGGATCCACACAGAGAGCAGCCCAGAGGCAGCCAGATGGCTGATCAAGGAACATTGCTGTCAAAGCAAAGAGCTTTGGGTGCTCCTATATTGCAGGGAGGTAATGTGTGCTATGAACTGGAAATGTTCTCTCTCTCTCTCTCCTATTCCAAGTATGAGATTTTACTGCATGAAGTTTTCTATTCCTCCTCCAACAGTTGGATGTTTTGTTTTGTTTTTCTTGAGTGTTATTTACGTTGTTGGACCATGGGGAGCCACATCTGGACCTAAATTAGAAGAATGCAGCTAGCTAGCTTACAGCTGAAGGAAATCACCGCCCACACTTGCCACACACACACACACACCCTCACCCCCCCTCCACACACACACCCTCCTGCAGCAGACATGGCACCACCTGAGCTATTTCCGTTTGGGGCAGGGATGTTTTATTTTGGGTGCCCCTACAAGCATATCCTGAGACAAGGAATAGACTGCAAGTAGTTTATTTGGGAAGTAAAGGAAAATACTGGTAGGAAAGTATAGTGAGACAGGGAACATAAGGCAACCGATACATGGGTTATGATCAAGCCAGTTACCATTGTGTGCAATTGGAGCTTAATCCCATGAAAAGCTCAGAACCAAAACATGCACTATAGTGTTATTCCACTATAAGGAGTGAGGGAAGTAGAGTGTTCATACATAAAGTCCTATTAGTCATTGGGTGAGAGCAGCTCCCAACAGGGGAGAAACATCAATAGTCCTCTGCACTTTTAGCCTGCTGTGTGGGTGACAGTAGGGAACAATCAGAGAAAGCCCTTTGCAAGGTGCACATTCTGGCAGCTGGAAGTCAGACCAGTATGCACTAAAATGGCAATGGCAAAGGATTTGGGGCAAGGCAAAGACAGCATCCAGTGAGAAGTGAAAGGGTTTCTCTTCAGTTGTGAGCTAACTGTGTGGTCTAGCATGCGGGCATTTTTAAACTTGTACTAATGTGTGCGTGAGTGCTGGCCAGTCAAAGAAGTGAAATGCAGGAAATATCTGATTCTGCTTTTCAGAATTGCCCTTTTCCGATTCCATTTAATTTTGGTGGGAGTGTCACTCAAAAGACCCATCTCCCTGTTATAAGGCATACAAATGACCCAAACAGGCCAATCATGCTAATTCATTGTAGTGGACACTGTTGGAGCCACGGTTGGATCTCCTTTACTGGCCAGCACCTACCCCCTGCCCCTCTGGGGACATTCCATACTGAAAGGTAAGGAAATACAAAAGACAGCTCTCTTGCCTGAAGAGGCGGGGGAGATAATTCTGCAGTGCAGTTTATGCTTCAGGGCTCCCCAAGGTATCAGGCTAAACTTGGACTGCAGCGGGGCCTTCGCCTTTGCCTAGTTTCTTCCACAGACCTATCCTGGTTCCCTTGCTCCCTTATAGGTTTTCCTGAGAGTGAGCCTCGATTAATCAAGTGTAGCTGAATCCCTGTCTCAGGCTCTGCTTCTAGGATGCCCACCCTGAGACCCATGTAGTGGGACACAATGAGAGATCGGCCCAAAGGAAGATATATGGCCCTGGCATAGCTAGAGCTTTGGGGGGCATTGATATGGATTCTGGGATAAAACAGATCTGTCTCTTTCTATGGTTATGGGCTACATGTAAAAATATTTTAGTAGATATATGTTTACTTCCTAACACATATTTCACTCTACTTCTGGTAACACTATACTCCTTTCTCTTATTCTTGGCTCCTCAATTTGGGTAGAGCTGACTTCTCTTTGAATTCATAGGTGGGCATATAATCACAATGACCAATCACATATCCATGACCACAGAGATTGTTTAGGGTGGTCATGTGACCCAGTCAGAGCCACTGAAATATGAGATTGTTAAAAGAGAAAAAAACTTTTTAAAAATTTTTTAAAAATTGTATTGTCATTCAAGTACGGTTGTCTGCATTTTCCCCCCACCATTCCCTCCCACCCCAGTCATCCCCACCTCCCTCCCCTGATCCCACCCCACCTTGGTTTTGTCCATGTGTCCTTTATAGTTAGTTGTTCCTGAAAACCCTTCCCCCCTTTCCCTTCATTATCCCCTCCCACCTCCCCTCTGGTTACTATAAGTTTGTTCTTAATTTCAATGTCTCTTGTTATATTTTGCTTGCTTATTTGTTTTGTTGATTAGGTTCCAAATAAAGGTGAGATCATATGGTATTTGTCTTTCACCGCCTGGCTTATTTTACTTAGCATAATGCTCTCCACTTCCACCCATGCTGTCGCAAAGGGTAGGAGCTCCTTCTTTCTGCTGCTGTGTAGTTTTCCATCATGTAAATGTACTGTAGTTTTTTTAATATATTTTATTGATTATGCTATTATAGTTGTCTCATTTCTCCCCCATCATTCCCCTCCACTCTACACACCCCACACCCACATTCCCCCCCCTTTAGTTTAATTAGCTTCTACATTTCGCACACTATTCTTGCCCTCCCCCTGTCTATTTTCTACCCACCGTCTATGCTATTTATTCTCTATACCTTTTCCCCCTCTCTCCTCCTCCCAATCCCCTGTTGCTAACCCTCCATGTGATCTCCATTTCTGTGTTTCTGTTCCTGTTCTAGTTGTTTGCTTTGGTTTTAGGTGTGGTTGTTAATATCTGTGAGTTTGCTGTCTTTTTACTGCCATATTTTTTATCTTCTTTTTCTTAGATAAGTCCCTTTAACATTTCATATAATAACGGCTTGATGATGATGAACTCCTTTAACTTGACCTTATCTGAAAAGCACTTTATCTTCCCTTCCATTCTAAATGAAAGCTTCACTGGATAGAGCAATCTTGGATGTAGGTCCTTGACTTTCATGACTTGGAATACCTCTTTCCAGCCCCTTCTTGTCTGGAAGGTCTCTTTGGAGAAATCAGCTGACAGTCTGATGGGAACTCCTTTGTAGGTGACTGTCCTCTTATCTCTAGCTGCTTCTAGAATTCTCTCCTTCATCTTAATCTTGGCTAATGTAATGATGATGTGCCTTGGTGTGTTCCTCCTTGGGTCCAACTTCTTTAGGACTCTCTGAGCTTCCTGGACTTCCTGGAAGTCTATTTCCTTTGCCAGATTAGGGGAGTTCTCCTTCATTATTTGTTGAAGTAAGTTTTCCACTTGTCGCTCTTCCTCTTCCCCTTCTGGTACCCCTATAATTCAGATATTGGGACATTTAAAGGTGTCCTGGAGGTTCCTAAGCCTCTCCTCATTTTTTCCAATTCTTGTTTCTTCCTTCTTTTCTGTTTGGTTGTTTCTTTCTTCCTTCTGGTCCACTCCATTGATTTGAGTCCCAATTTTCCTCCCATCTCTATTGGTTCCCTGTGCGTTTCCCTTCATTTCACTTATTGTAGCCTTCATTTGTTCATCTAATTTGTGAGCAAAATCAACAATTCTGTGAGCATCCTGATCACCAGGGCTTTGAATTGTGCATCTGATAGGTTGGCTATCTCTTGGTCACTTAGATGAATTGGCTCTGGGGCTTTGATTTGTTCTCCGGTTTGAGCCATTTTGGAGGGTTATTTTTGGACTGGTCACAGCTGTTACGTAGTGAGGGGCAGAGCCTTAGGTGTTCCCCAGGGTGGGGCAACCCAGTTGCTGGGTGGTGACTCTGTATGTGGGGGCAGGGTCCGAGAGGGAACAATGGTGCTTGCTCCACTCTCTCTTGGATTCCAGTCCCTTCTGCTGCTTCCCCTTCATCTGGATTATTGGTCTGGATAAATGGTTGTTGGACTTCCATACAGTTCAATTTTTCTATCAGTTCTGGCTGTTTTCTTGTTTCTAAATCTTTGTTGTCCTTAATTTTAGTTGTGCAAGGAGGCACAGTGCGTCCACCTATGCCTCCATCTTGGCTGGAAGTTGTCATACCATAGTTTCTTGATCCATTCATTTAGTGATGGACACTTACATTGGTTCCAGGACTTGGCTATTGTAAATTGTGCTTCTATGAACATTGGGGCGCATAGGTTCTTTTGAATTGGTATTTCACGATACTTATGATATAATCCCAGCAGTGGAATTGCCAGGTCAAAAGGCAGTTCCATTTTTAGTTTTCTGAAGAAATTCCATACTGTTTTCCACAGTGGCTGCACCAGTCTGCGTTCCCACCAATGGTTCACTTGGGTTCCCTTTTCTCCACATCCTCTCCAACACTTGTTGTTTGTTAAAACAAACAAACAAACAAACAAACAAACTCTTTTATCCCCCTGGACAAAGAGCATCAAGAATGAGGGGCCATCATGAGGAACCTAAATATAAAGCCAGCACAACAAAAGATAGAATACTACAGGGGGAGTAAAATGAGTCCTACCTAGTTGACATGTTGGAGCTCTTGGTTCCAGCACCACTCAGACACTCCTACCTTAGATTACAGAGGTTAGTGAGTTCTCTTTTTTTGTTTAAGCCAGTTTGAGTTGGGTTTTATAACACTTACAACTTAAACAGTTATGAGAGATGAAATTATGTCAAGCCTGTGGATTCAGGAAAATACGTTGCTGCCCAGTGAAGAAACCCTGACTGACAGTGAAACCTATTCACAAGAAAGAAAGAATTAGAACTGAGAGGTGGAGAGAGGGAAGCAGAGCAGGTGACTGCTATGGGCAATGTTCAAGGACCAGGAGCACTTGTCAGTTCCCAATTATTTGAACCAACAAATTCCCTTCTTTTGCTTAAAGGAGTGAGAATTAAGCTTTATCACTTTCAAAGGAAAGAGTTCTGACTTACCTACAATGCCCTTTTTTCAGTTTTTCTTTGAGTCATTTTATTTTTTTCCTATTGTGTTGAAGGCAATCTTTATATTCTCTGAACGTGGACCCTTTTTGTCCATTGTTTGCTGTAAATAATTTAGTCTACCACTTCTCTATTCCTTTGCTTATGCTATTTCTCAGTGTTGAAAAGGCTGGGATTTTATGGGGTCTAAGTCAACAAGTTTGGATTGTTAGATATTGTTCTTTTAGTTGAAAGTGATGAAAACCCAACACAATCTAGTTTAAGTTAAAATACAATACTTTAGCTAACAAAATTTAGAATTCTAAACACATTTGGTCCTACGGGGTGACTAGAATCAACTTCAACTTTGTCATTGGGACCATTTCTCTCTCAGTCTATCGGTTCTCTGGGCTTCTTTCCCATTGCAGTTCTCTTCATCTCTTTTGAAACAGCCCATATTCTTATACTTTATAGTTTCAAAGAGAAAAGGCTCTCCTGATGATTTGGCATAGGAATCCCAGGAGATCCTGAAGGCCATTATGAGCACTCCAGCAGATGTGCATTATATATCCAGTCCTATGTCTCATTGCTGTATCAGCCATTTCAGATTACTCAGAATGTGCTCCACACGTATTGAAAAAGTTTTGTTATGAAAGATGGAAGAAGGGAAAACCTGGTAAGCGTTTTATAGCTACCATACTCATCTCTGTCTTTTATGTTTATTTTATGAAAACTTTTCTTTCCCCAAATTATATTTGTATATATTTATACATACATATATGTGTGTATATATATATTATATTAGTCCTCTCATATTTTTTCTTTAAAAATTTGCATTTTCACTTCAGAGTTATATTTTACCTAGAATGCATTTTTATTTATGGCATGAAGTAGAAATCTAACAATATTTTCTCATATATGAAACCTATTGCCTTAAAAACATTTGTTGAATAATCTTTTCCCTACAGCTGGAAATGCCATATTCACTACAAACCAAACTCTACATTTATGTGGTTTTGTTCTGTGACTATGGATTGCTCCACTGATCTGGTCTATTCTTGCAACAATTCCATGTTGTTCAAATAACAGTTCATTTCACTGGGAAGCTGTGCTTTTGCCTTGGTTCTAAACTTCTAACAAGCATGGTTTGGACTGTGACTCTCTTTGATCCGATCATTAATCTGATTTTGTCCATTTTTTTATTTATTCAGTAATTAAATTTTTAAAAATATATTTTATTGATTATGCTATTACAGTTGTCCCATTCCCCCCCCTTTATCCCTCTCTCCCTGCACCCCCCACCCACATTCCTCCTCCTTAATTCATGTCCATGGGTCATACATATAAGTTCTTTGGCTTCTCCATTTCCTATACTATTCTTAACCTCCCCCGTCTATCTTCTACCTACCATTTATGCTACTTTTTCTCTGTACCTTTTCCCCCATCTCGCCCCTCCCTACTGATAACCCTCCAACTGATCTCCATTTCTGTGATTCTGTTCCTCTTCTATTGTTTGCTTAGTTTGTTTTTTGTTTTTCTAAGTTCAGTTGCTGATAGTTGTCAGTTTGTTGTCAGTTTACTGTTCACATTTGTGATCATCTTCTTTTTCTTAGATAAGTCCCTTTAACATTTCCTATAATAAGGGCTTGATGATGATGAACTCCTTTAACTTGACCTTATCTGAGAAGCACTTCATCTGCCCTTCTGTTCTAAATGAAAGCTTTGCTGGATAGATTAATCTTGGATGTAGGTCCTTGCTTTTCACGACTTCAAACACTTCTTTCCAGCCACTTCTTGCCTGCAAGGTTTCTTTTGAGAAATCAGCTGATAGTCTAATGGGAACTCCTTTGTAGCTAACTCTCTCCTTTTCTCTTGCTGCTTTTAGGATTCTCTATCTTTAATCTTGGGTAACTGAGCGAGGATGTGCCTTGGTGTGTTCCTCTTTGGGTCCAACTTCTTTGGGACTCTCTGAGCTTCATGGACCTCCTGGAAGTCTATTTCCTTGGTCAGTTTGGGGAAGTTCTCCTTCATTATTTTTTGAAATAAGTTTTCAATTTCTTGCTCTTCCTTTTCTCCTTCTGGCACCCCTATGATTCGGATGTTGGAACATTTAAAGTTGTCCTGGAGGTTCCTAAGCCTCTTCTCTCTCTCTCTCTCTCTTTTTTTTTTTTTTTTGAATTTGTTTCTTCATTCTGTTCCAGTTGAATGTTTATTTCTTCTTTCTGGTCCAAACTGTTGTTTTGAGTCCAATTTCCTTCCCATCACTGTTGGTTCCCTGTGCATTTTCCTTTATTTCACTTCTCATAGCCTTCACTTTTCCCTCTATTTTGTGACTATATTCAACCATTTCTGTGAGCATCCTGATTACCAGTGTTTTGAACTGTGCATCAAATAGGTTGGCTATGTCTTCATCATTTAGTCATATTTTTTCTGGAGTTTTCATCTGTTCCTTCATTTGTGCCATATTTTTTTGTCTGGGACCACCTGTTATGTTGTAAGGAGTGGAGCCTTTGGTGTTCACCAGGGCGGGGCAATGCTCGTAATTGTGTTGTGGTGCTGTATGTGGGGGAGGGGTCCAAGAGGAAATAGTGCTGCTTACTCAGCACTGGACCCACTTTCAATCACTTCCTCTGCTCTGCACAAGCAAAGTGGGCCCTTCTGGTTCTGGTTCCCAGGTGGGTGTTTTTGTGTATGTTCTAGGACCCTGTGGGTCTCTCCAACGAACTCTCCTGTGAGACTGGGAATTTCTCCCAGTCCTGCAACCCCCACAGGTTTTTTCAGTCAGGGGTTTTGAGGCTGTATTTCCCGGCATTGGAAACTTGGGTTGTGCTCTGTGCCTCACTCCCCAGTTGTTCCTCCTAGTTTATCTGCATGCAAATGTGGGACTGCCCACTCTACCAGCTCCTACCCACCCCAGTCCTCCAGCAACTGCCCTACCATGAGTCCTCTCCACCCCAGCTGCCTGTCTCCACCCCTCCTACCAGTCTGGGTGAATATTTCTTCTTTAACTTCTTGGTTGTCATACTTCCACACAGTTCAATTTTCTGGCAGTTCTGGTTGTTTTTGTTTTTGAATTTGTTATTTTTCCTTTTGGTTGTGCAAGGAGGCAAAGTGTATCTACCTACACCTCCATCTTGGCTGGAAGTCCTGGTAATTAAAAATTTTATTTCAAATTGTTAGTTTTTACCAAAGCAACAGATTGAAAATGATTTAAAATCTTGTTTCATAGATGTAAAATTTTCTCTGGTCTCTCTAAGAATAGTAATTACAGAACATTTTTACAAGTTTGTTTCTGCTCCTTGTCATAGCCTTTGTTGCATGTTCCTTCTTTTTATGGTTAGGTCTCTGATTTTCATATTAGCAGCTTTCCACATTAGGTGACTTTTGGCCCTCTATTGATATGCATATGAACTGGAACTTCTGTTTGTAAGTGGAATATATTGATTGGGCCTCATAGTAATGGGCAGGTACCTGAAAGTTTCATTGGCAGACTCCTCCAAATGCCAATTTCTGTAGGTATTTTTCCCTGGGATGGCCACTTTCTCAAGAGAAGTCTCCTCCTTTTATCTGCTTGGTGTGAGGGAGTGTTATGTGTGAGTGGAAGGAAGAGAGTGGGTAGTGGTGGTATCTGCCTGGTTCAGAGTGCAAATAATGCCAGGGTCTCCATTCAGAATGCAAACTTCATTCAATTTCCCAGGGTCTGCCTCTCCCTCAACTGTGCCAGGTCTTCCTAAGTTGAGAACTTTGAAGTCCAACCTTTTCAGATGACAAACTAGTTTTCTGTCCTGATAGAGGACGGCCAAGGTTTTCAACTATATCTTCCATTTAAAGAACCAACCCTCACTCCTGTCTTCTGAGATCTGTGGCATTTCCAATCTCTGCACTTTTCTAAGGTGCTGAAGCACAACTTGGTTTTCCTCTTATCAACTCACCCCCATCTACTTAGCAGAAGTGAGGAAACTGCTAGCAACGTTAGAGCAAAATTCCGAAACCAAAGGACTGTGAGCAGTAGTCAAAATTTTATTTAACTCATCAACGAAGGAACCAGCAGGTAGACCACATACACACACACACACGAAAGCTGGTTTGCCAGTGTTTGAAAAACAGAGAAGTGTGTGTGTGTACAGAGTTAGAGCTAATGAAAGGAATTCCAAAGATGAATTGCTAGGTAAGAATCAAGACTGGTTAACTTTCTGCAGGACAATAAAATCCTTGTGTTTAACCACATGACCAGGCTATAAAACCATAGAACCTGCTGGTTTCTAAAGTTAGACTATAACTATGTAGGACCATAAAACTCTGTTTCTTCAATAGCTGTGACTCAGTTTGATATACTCTGACAATGGAATTACATTCCCCAGGACACAAGCTTCTATTTTCATCCAAACAGGGTTTGAGAAGATGTTTCCTTGAGATATCAAGAATCAGTCAATCATAATTTTGCCTTTTTTCCAAACGTGGAATCACTTTCTCTTTCTCCCCTATGCCAGGCAATAACATCTAAAATATTATCGACATCAGCCCTAGCTGGTGTGACTCAGTGGATTTACCTGCAAACCAAAGGGTTGCAGGTTTGATTCCCAGTCTAGGGTACATGCCTGGTTGCAGACCAGGTCCCCAGCAGGGGGCGTGCAAGAGGCAACCACACACTGATGTTTCCTTCTCTTTCTCCCTCCCTGTCCCTTTCCAAAAATAAATAAAGAAAATGTTTAAAGAAAATAAAAAAATAAAATATTATTGACATCACTAACTCAGTGTTACCCCAGTGTCTGTTATTTTTTCCTTGTGGGTTTTGTATTTTTGTCCTAACTCACTGTATTCTAGTAAGATTTGGAGAGGAATTCAGCATTAATACATGAGCTCAAATACCCTTTTTAAAAAAAGATTTATTTATTTTTAGAGAGAAAGGAAGGGAAAGAGAAAGAGAGGGAGAGAAACATCAATGCTGTCGCGTCTTGTGTGCCCCGGACTGCGGACCTGGCCTGCAACCCAGGCACATGTCCTGACTGGGAATCAAAGAGGTGAGCCTTTGGTTCACAGGCTGGCAGTTTTGACCACACATTTCTTCCTGCTCTCTGTCTTCCAGGACTTTCTTAAAATGCCTGGCTTGGTTTTTCAGTCTCCTGATGTTGTTACAGACCTATTTGTTTCTCTCTTTCATGTCTTTTCTGGATTTCATTGGGCGTTTTCAGCATACTTTTCACCATCTTGAACCAGTCCTTTCGCTGATGATATCAATGTTTGATTCCAAATATCAATCTCACCTTTGAGGATAGAAGCAAATGCTTCCAGTTAGGTAAACATTGTTGTAACTTGGCAAGAAAACAAGAATTAGTAGGTATCTTTTTTTCCAAGTCTGTCTACTTGTTACTACTCCCTCTCCACCACTGTAAGACAGGTACCCCCAAGATGGTCCTTTGAAAGGGCTTCACCTCTGCTTTTCAAACTTTAATGGATTTAAGTAGCACTATTATAAATGTAGAACCCAAGACTCCACCCCCAGAAGATGAAGAAGATGGCTTGGAATCTATATTTTAAAGAGGGCCCCATGTCAAATGCCAGCCTCAAATAAATGATGCAGGGATGGACTATAATATATTGAATAAAAAGGAATTCATTCATTTATACTGATATTAATACAAAACATTTTAAGGGAGATAGAGAATAAAGTTTTTCATAGGAAAATGCCAATTAGTCAATGTAAAAAATGACACAAATGGAAAAATCATCATTTTACAAACACCCTAGTAATAATGGATTCAGATAGGACTCATCAATGGAAGGTAAAATCATTGCAAAGAAAGGAGTTGGGAAAAAAGATATTCAAAAGATCTGAAAGTATCACCCTAAGAATACTTAGTAATTACAGAGAGGAAAGATGCCTTTGCCAGGCAGAGCTCTGGTGGTCCCCATCTTGACTAAGGGACCACACTTCGCATAATTACTAATGTGACAAGCTGACTGATGTGATGCAGGGAGATGAACACTCTATCACTTCATATTTCTACCAAAATTCTGAACAGAGATTTATTTTTTAGAAAATCAGATGAAATCAGGGCCCTATGCATTATGATATAGTGATTTTCAACATAATGGCTTATTTAATGGACATGATCAATACTTTGAAACTTTTGGATCCCTTCTTCCACAGACTCCCTTACATTCTGGAAATGACCAGGGAACTCTTGTGCAGTCCTCTCAGAATCCTCCGTTCTCTCTCTGCAAATGTCACCAGTTAAGCTTTTGTTGTATGAAAACAATGAGCATTGTCTCTTCCCTTCTATTCCTTATATCTTTGTGAAATGTATCTGATGCCAAGGCTAAAACTATACCAAAAAGGCTGAATATACCAAATAGTTTCAAGGCTGAAACTACATGCCAAAGCTGAAATACACCTTGAGGCCACTTTCTTACATGATAGTCTTTTTTTAGTTCTTTTTCTTTATTTTTAAAAAGTATTTCTTATTGATTATGCTATTTTGGTTTTCCCAATTTTCCCTCCTTTATCCCCTCTTTGCCCTGCCCCCGCAACCCTCCAGCATTCCCACCCCCTTAGTTCAAGTCCACGGGTCATACACATAAGTTCTTTGAGTTCTCTGTTTCCTGTGCCATTTTTCATCTCTCCCCATCTATTTTATGCCTACCAATTATGCTTCTTCTTCCCTGTATCTTCCCCACTATTTCTCCCCTCCACCTCCGCACTGAAACGCCTCTATGTGATGTCCATTTCTCTGATTCTGTTCCTGTTCTAGTTGCTTGCTTAGTTTTGTTTTCATTGTTTTTCTTTTCTTTTAGGTTCATTTGTTGATAGTTGTGAGTTTATTGTCATTTTATTGTTCATATATTTTATCTTCTTTTTCTTAGGTAAGTCCCTTTAACGTTTCCTATAAGAAGGGCTTGGTGATGATGAACTCCTTTAACTTGACCTTATCTGGGAAGCACTTTATCTGCCCTTCTGTTCTAAATGAAAGCTTTGCTGGATAGATTGATCTTGGATGTAGGTCCTTGCTTTTCACGACTTCAAACACTTCTTTCCAGCCACTTCTTGCCTGCAAGGTTTCTTTTGAGAAATCAGCTGATAGTCTAATGGGAACTCCTTTGTAGCTAACTCTCTCCTTTTCTCTTGCTGCTTTTAGGATTCTCTCTCTCTCTCTCTCTTTAATCTTGGGTAACTTAGTGATGATGTGCCTTGGTGTGTTCCTCTTTGAGTCCAACATCTTTGGGACTCTCTGAGCTTCCTGGACTTCCTGGAAGTCTATTTCCTTGGTCAGTTTGGGGAAGTTTTCCTTCATTATTTTTTGAAATAAGTTTTCAATTTCTTGCTCTTCCTTTTCTCTTTCTGGCATCCCTATAATTTGGATATTGGAACATTTCGGGTTGTCCCAGAGATTTGTAAGACTCTTCTCATTTTTTTGAATTCTCATTTCTTCATTCTGTTCCAGTTGGATGTTTCTTTTTTCCTTTTGTTCCAAATTGTTGCTTTGATTCCTGGTTTCCTTCCTGTCACTGTTTTGGTCCCCTGAATATTTTGCTTTATTTCATTTTGGATATCTTTCTGGTTTGTTTTGTTTTTGTTTTCATTTTTCAACAAAGCTCAATCAGTTCTGTAAGCATTTTGATTACCAGAGCTTTAAGTTCTCCATCAGATAGGTTGGTTATCTCCTCATTGCTTAGCTCTCTTTCTGAAGTTTTGCTCTGTTCCTTCATTTGGGCCATATTTCTTTGTCTTGGTGCACTGGTCTGGTTGTTGTGGATGATTTTTCTTTAATTCCTCAGTTATCAGAGTTCCATGTAGTTTGATTTTCTGGCTCTTCTGGTTGTTTATTGATTTTAGATTGGTTGTTATCCTCCTTTTGGTTGTTCAAGGAAGTGAAGGGTTTCTGCATATGCCTTCATTTTGGCCAAAACTCCTCTTACATGATAGTCTTAAAGGGACAACGTTAGACTCTGGGAATCTCACTAAGATTTTACATGACAACCACACAGTTTCTCCTCTTAGTCCTTCCCTCACGAACTAAGAAATGGGTCCATGGGGGCTTGCCAAGAGACAGTGGCACAGTCAGCATTGTCTTGCCAGACTTGCTGTCTGAACAGAGGCTTCTCATTTTACCCATCCACCCAGTCATCCAACTCGCTCTGGACCTTTCTCATCAGCCCACTTGACTCCTTGGGGTATTATAACAAGAAAGTGTTCCAGTAGGGAACCCAGAGACTTGTGGATAAAGTGGCTGCCAAAGCAGAAGGGTGGGGAGTGAGAGATTTAGGGAGTAGCAGCTTCCCTAATCCCCTTTTCTCTTTGTTCCTCGAGCAGGAATTCCCCTTGTTTCCCCATGACCTTGAGAAACAGGCCCTCCTACAAAGCCCTGTTCCCCTTAGTCATCCAAACTGTATCCTTCTTTTTTTGTTTGCACTAATGATAACAAACAGGCACATTGTTCCTCATCTTTAATTTTTCCTTTAATGATGAATTTTGAAGGTCCTTATTTATCAATACCCGTAGATTCCTCCTTCTTTCTTCTGGCTGCGTAATATTTTATTGTATGAATGTACCATCATTTATTTAGCTTGTCTACTATTCATGTATATTTAGACTATTTTCAATTTTATTGGTATTATTAACAAGATGGCAATTGGTATTACCACAAATACCTTTTGATTCAGTGAGGGTTACATTTGGCTGAAGGTAAAAGAAAATTTAATTTAAAACGGTTTAATCAAATGAAGTATATGTATTTTTCTCACAGAAAGGCCTAAGAGGAAGGAATTCCAGGACAGGGACAATTGATCGATACCATTTTCAGGGAGCCTGGCCCTACATACTTTGCCTTCCTTAGTGTGTGTGTGTGTGCGCGCGCGCGCGCGCGCACGCGCGCTTCATCCTCATACTCATAAAATGGCTTGAGCCCCTCCAGACCTTACTTCTGCATCACAGGCCAGGAAAAAAGACAAAGGGCAAAGACCAAAATGACTTGTTCATGGGTGCTGTTTTTCGACTTTTCTTTGAAGTTCAACCAGTGCCTTTGACGTACATTTAATTGGTCAGAACTGTGCCATGTGGCTACCCTGGCTTCAAGATGACAGGTTTTTATTGAGCTTATTGTCTGTCACCATTGATAAGATCAAATTCTTTTTTGTAAAGGTAGAAAAGAAAAAATGGATATTGGTAGACAATTAGCAGTGTTTGCCACATACTTAAACATGTATAATATCACACAAATATTTTTTAAAAATCTGTAAGATAAATTTCTTGAAGTGGAAATTTCTGGGTCAAAAGACATGGCCAGTGTGTATATTTCTAATTTTGTTAGATATTGTCAAATTGTCGTCCATTGAAGTTATACCAATTTCCACATTACCAGCAAATGTAAGAATGCATATTATTTTAACTTGGTTAATCTTAGTGAAAATTAAACTTTAATCTGCATTTCTATTGTGAAGAGTGTAGAATATGTATAACTGGTTTGGTTTCTCTGGAGAAACCTGACTCATACAGCTGTTATATTGCAAATATTCTTGTGTAGCTCACTGAACTCTGTGTTCCTAAATTTATCCTTATTAATTTGCTGTATAATATAACTTTGAATGAATATTCCACATTTGATTAATATTTTACATTTGATCCCTTATTGATATATATTAAACACCCACTCCAAAAATTTTACTGTTACAAAAACGTGCCATAAACATTTTTGGAGTTACTTCACCTGTTCCCATATGAGTCTCTTTAAAAGTGGAATTGCTGGATATAGGACATATAAGCATCTTTTACTTTACTGGACATTACTGAATTGCTGTCCCAAGTGGTTACATCAATTTACCCTCCCACCAGAAGTACATGAGAATTCCCATTTTTCCCATAGCCTACCCTGACAACGTTCAATAATGGCAAGCTCTTAAACATTTTTTTTTTCAAATTAATGGGTGTGATGCTATCCTATTATTTTAATTTTCTTTTCCTTCATTACTAATGATGTTGAGAGTATTTATTGAGTTTCTTCATCTTTGAATTATCCCTTCTAATTCTTTGGGCATTTTTATGTTGTGTTATTTGCCATTTTTATTGCTTTACAGGATTCTTTGATAATCTGTCAGTAAGGCTTCTTGCAAATATCTTCTCCTCAGGGTGTGTCTTGCCTTTAAAAGAATGTTTTATTGAGAAATAATCCCCATACTTTAAGATTCACCCATTTATAGTATACAGTTTGCTGGGTTTTTGTTATAGTCACAGAACTCCGCACCCATCACCACCATCTAACTTTAGAGCATGTTCGTCATCTCCAAAAGGAATCCTGTATTTATTAGTCACCACTCTTCATTGCCCCTCTCCTCCAAACCTCTGGCAACTACCAATCTACTTTCTTTCTCCGTAGGTTTGCTTATTTTGTACATTTTATAAAAATAGAATCATGCAATTTACAGTCTTCTGTAATGCCTTCTTTCACTTAGTATAATGCTTTCAAGTTTTATCCACGGGTGGTTAATTTGGTTACACTATGCATTGTTGTACATGTTTTGAATTTTGATTTGATCAAATATGTCAGTCTTTAGATTTCTGACTTTTCTATCTCATTTAAGAAATCCATCCCTTTCCCTGAGTTAAAAAGATATTCTCTGATAACTTCAAATCTTTATTTTTTTAAAGATTTTATTTATTTATTTTTAGAGAGAGGGGAAGGGAGGAAGAAAGAGAGGGAAAGAAACATCCATGTGTGGTTGCCTCTCACTTGGCCCCCACTAGGTACCTGGCCTGCAACCCAGGCATGTGCCCTGACTGCGAATTGAACAGGCAACCATTTGGTTTGCATCCCATGCTCAATCCACTGAGCTACACAAGCTAGGGCCAAATCTTTATTTTTTTATATTTAAATTATCTGCTGTTTATTTTGCATACTATGTTACATAGAGATTTAATTCTTTTCCACATGGGTAATCAATTGCTCAGCACTGCTTACTGAATAGTTCACCAATTCCCCTACTGTTTTCTAATGCCCTTTTTATTACACAACAAGGAATTGTATATGTTTAGGACTATTTTCCTCTCCCTGTGCCATTATGGTAGCTATATAGTAAATCTTATTACTAATATAGCTTTATAATAAATTCCACTTGGTAAGGCAAGTTTCCTTTCCTTGTTCTTTTCCACAACTGACTTTGCTAATAACAACCCTGGGAATTGGTTTTTAAAGTTCCATTAAAAAATCCTGTTAGAATTTTGTTGGAAATTGTACTGAATTCATAATTTGGGAAGAATCAACATTTTAATGAGCATTTGAAAAAATGTGGGATATATTACCTCCTATTCCACCTCTTTTCTTTTGTAGTCCTCCCTCTCCCCCTGCTCGGAAACAAACCCTGAGGTAAGGGTTTGCGTGCAAGTACCTCTTGCACTTGGGAGGTAATCCCAGTACAAACCAGCAGGAGAATGAGGAAAAGATTCAGGAAAGGGAAAGTAGCTCATGGAGTTATCAGCTACATTCTCCAGCAAGTTATCACTGTGGGCAATATCTACTGAAGAACCCTGGGAAATGCTCTGGAATATGTATCTCAGAGTTTTCCCTCCTGAGGAGTGGGAAGTGGGGTATTTATTCAACTCCCTTCAGCCATGATTGAGGGCTTCTAGCAGTCATTAATTCTCCAGCACTTCCAGCCTGGGAAGGTGACCCAGGTCAGGCGGGAAATGGTTAAGTGCCAAGGAGCACCAACTGTGTCTGCTAAAATGACCAAAAGGCCTTTTGAAAAGTCAGATATAAGCAAGTCTCTCCCCTGCCTAACATCTTTTACTGCAGAGAAATCCAAAATTGTTAGTATGGCCTATAGGTTTCATCATACCAGCTCCCTTCCTGTCTCACCCTGCCACCTCCTGACCCAGGAAGTTCAATCTCTGGCCATATTGACCCACTGTCTCTCTGTTCCTTTAGAAGCAGCTGGATTCCATCAAACCCTCACTTCTTTCCATTGGTTGTTTTCTCTGCCTCTAATGCCCTTCCCTTATTCTCGTCCTTTAAAAGCCCTTCCAGAAGGCAGAGTGGTTAGCAATGTGAACACTGAAGAAATATAGAGCTAGAATCAAAACTCATTTCTAACCCTGGCTGGTGTGTCTCAGTGGATTGAGCCTTGGCCTATGAACTTAAATGTCACTGGCTTGATTCTGGGCCAGGTCCCCAGTTGGCAGTATGTGAGAGGCAATCGATAGAAACATCTGTGTTTCTCTCCCTCCCTTCCCCTTTCTGTGAGAGTAAATAAGTAAAAAAAAAAAAAAAATTTTTTTTAAATGGCCAGCATTTGCTTTGCTTAGTGGCAAATGCAAGATGCCAGGATACAGAGAGGGACATGTAAAGCTGAGCAGGTCTGGGGGTTTTGAAAGAAGATGATGGAACATTGGGATAAAATAATAGGGGTTCAAGGAAGGCTGAAGAAGTTTGCAATCTGTGCTGTGGTGTTTTTCTTCATTGTTTCTCCATGAAAATTGTAAAAAAAAATTAAATAATTTGTCAAGGGAAAAAACCTATTCTCATACTTATTTGGTCAAGTCACTTAACATTTATGACATTCAGTTTCCTTATTTATATAATAGAAATATACCTAATTGTTACCTTATAAAATTGTGAGGATGTATTATATCTATTGCTACATAGCAAATTACCCCACCTCTCAAAGTAGTGACTTGTAACAAAAAAATTTATTACCTTAAACAGTTTCAGGAGCAGCTTAGCTGGTTCTAGCAGAGGGTGTCCCCATGTGACTGAAGTCATGATGTCAACTGGGGCTGTGGTCATCTGAAGATTTGACTGGAGCTGAAAGATCTGCTTCCATGACATGATGACAGTCACATGACTGGCAATCTGGTGCTGGTTT
Source organism: Anoura caudifer (assembly GCA_004027475.1). Classification (NCBI taxonomy): domain Eukaryota; kingdom Metazoa; phylum Chordata; class Mammalia; order Chiroptera; family Phyllostomidae; genus Anoura; species Anoura caudifer. Next base: position 13,975 of record PVKU01005907.1, on the reverse strand, counting down.
TAGGCAGGAGGCTTCCGTTTCTCATCATGTAGGTCTCCTAATAGAGCTGCTTTACTGTCTTCATAACTGCCTTTCTCCAGAGCAGGTGATCTAAGAAAGATGCTGCATATGTCTTTTATGAAGAATATTTAGAAGCTTCTCATTATCACTTCTGCCCTACTTTATTGGTCACAGGCCAGAAATTATTTCAGTGTGGGTGGAGATTATACAAAGTCATGAATACGGGAGGTAGGGATCATTGGGGCCTATCTTGGAGCTTAGTTACCACAAAGATTTACATGAAAGGTGCTGATAACACAGTGTTTTCAAATTATAGCTTTTTATTATCACTCATCTTCTGGACTGCTTGCATAAACATTACTCTTCAGAGAAGCTTTCAACCACCATAGGAAGTTATGAAATAGTCTTGGCAAAAAAAAAAAATCTGTTCAGACTTTTTGTTATTTTGCACTTCAAGATCATAATTTGAGGCATTGAGGGGAAGAAAATAATTTTCTCAGGTAAGGTCTCTTAGCTGGTCCAGGCCTTCCTACCTTTCTCTGTTCCCACATGCCCAAACACCATAGCCAACTACATTTACCACTCAAATAAATGAAAAAAAATTGTACAAATAAATAAATGAAAAAAGTCCAAACTATGGAATACTACTCACCAGTAAAAAGCAATAAACTGTTAATATGTATAGTAAGATGAATGAATCTCAAAATCATTATGCTGATTCCATTTATATAAATTTCAAGAGCAGACAAAACTAATCTGTGTGGTCATTAAAATCAGATCAGGATAGGGAATTTGACCACAAAGGGCTCCCAGGGAAATTTTAATGGTCATGGAAATGTTCTATGTTCTGGTTAGGGAGCAATGATTCTACAACTGTATACATTTGTCAAAACTCACTGAACTTTACATTTTAGTATGCATTTTATTGTAAGGAAATTATAGTCCCATAAAAAAAGATTACTGGTGAAAAACTTTTAAAAGAACTTCATTAAGTGAACTACATATAGTATCTCAGATCATCCATGAATAAGTTGCCAGATTTAGCAACAAAAAATAGAGGGCCCAGTTAAATTTGAATTATATCTAATTGCTTATGCATATGTACCTACATGTAAAAGAAAAATAATATGGGATATACACTAAAAAGGCATTTATTATTTATAGGGAATGTTATAAGTATCTAAATTATATACTTCCTCCTTTAATTATATCTTTCTGACCATTCGGTTCTCCTTAATAGTTCCTTGCTTTATGAAATTTGCTTATAAAATTCCTTAAAGATACAATCTATGTTCATTTTTTTTGGTATCATAGTTCTACACTGATCGCATCTAACTAATTTAATTCTTTTGTCTTTTGAACATTCATTAGCAAGAAAAAAGGGTCAACATTAGAGTTACAAGCCAGTATATCTAACATGTACTAGAATAAAGTTAACAACCCTGAAAATAGCTCTTATAAATTAGGTTTGTTGAGGCAAACACCATCTTTTATGGTATGACTTGTTTTTCCTTTCTTCAGTATCACATTGCTTCTCTTGGCCAATAACTTTTTAAAATGTGGTTGGTCCACTGACAAAAAGAACATTGTCATCGATATTTATTCCTTTCTACTTCAGCACTACATGTGATGATTCCACTTGTTTCCACAGTGGAAGAGTCTTAGTAATATCGATGTAAAAGAATCAATAAGATTCTTCATGAGATGAAATCCACTCCAAAAGGGAGTCATGACAAGTGCTGTAAAGATCACCCACTCCAAGTCAGAATTTTTTTTCATGTTCATAGGTACTGGTTCTATTAAGAACAGCCTTAACACTTAAAGGAATAAATTATTTCCATTAATGCATTCATCAGTTCCCTTAAGCAATGGACTTGCTTCAATAAACACTGTTTTCTTTCAGTTTGCACATCCCTATTCTAAAGAGATCATTGTAAACTATGAACAAAAAATAAATAGGGTTTCCCTTAATGGATTATTTTAAAAATTAATAAGAATTTTGGAGGCCTTCTCTTTAGAAGTATGATTTCAATGCTTCCATTAAATTGAGGATTCTCTTAACTCCATTTGTTAAAGAGAGTTCATAGGTTTTCGAAGGCAAAAGAAATGAATACTGAATGCCTATGAAATCATAAAAATCCCTTCATTTGTCATTTTGAACAGCTGGCCCAAGGGAATAATCTCATGACAGTTATACCCAGGGAGTCGGCAGGAAGGACATCAGATGCTATTTGAGCAGCATTACGCAGAATGAGAGCAGGGTAGCCAATAGCTTCCATAGAATCATTCACGCTTTACCGCCACTTTGAATAAAATAATGTCTGCATCTTATGCAAACATCTACCAACATTTACATTTGTGTTATTTCCACCAAAAGAGTACAATTTTCCTCATTAACTCCAAACTCTGTCAGAAAGTCTCTGCAAAAAAATTGTTCGTTTCTGAAGTCTCTCTCATCTGGAGGGAATTTTATTCAAAATAGCCTTACAAGTGAGCTTTTTTACAAAAAGAGTAATTCACAAGCAAAGGAAATTTTTTTTTGCCTTGTAATTACTTGCATCCATGATGATGCCAAACAAAGATGAGCCATTTAGAGATTTGATAATCACTGCAACAGTAAATGGAGTCATTACATTTTTAATTATTGCAGTAATTTTATCCTGGAATTTGGGATTTTGCTTGCAATTTTGGAATTAGAAAATACCCCTGGTGGCAGTACATTCAAAGAATCATCTAAGCTGAAAGATTGATATACAGTGTGGGCAGCCATTACAACTGCTGCTGTGATTATTTTATCTTCTTCATCTAAATTCCCTAAATGAAAATTTTGTTTTATTGTTTACTTTGATACAAGTTCAGGAAACCACATATCTCTTATTCTTAGCTCTTACTATATATATGCTGGCTTAATCTGACTTTCTGCCATTTTCAACATTGAACAAACACTTGCATATTGCACAAAGATCTTCAGAAGGACTTGTTTCTCCTATAATAAATGTCCAGTGTTCAGGGAATTCATCATAAAATTCACATTTTCATTTTTGCATTTTGGGATTCAAATGAAAAATAGGTCATAATCTTCAACAAGGGTGCCAAGACAATTCAATGGGAAAAGAATAGTCTGTTCAAGAAATGGCGCTGAGACAACTGGATAGCCACATGCAAAAGAGTGAAGTTGGACTCTCACCTTTACATCAAATATAAAATTTGACTGAAAATGGATCAAATACCTAAAAGCAATGGCCAAAATTATTGAACTTTTAGGAGAAAATGTACAGGAAAATCCTCACAACCTTCATTTAAGCAATGGTTTCTTATATAAGACACTAAAAACACAAGCAACTATAGAAAAAATGGATAAATGGGATATGATCAAAATAACAAATGTGCTTCAAAGGGCACAGGATCAGGAATGTAAAAAGGCCACTCACAGAACTCTGACTGGGGTGGCTTATTTGGTTGGGTGTCATCCAGTAAGATGAAAGGTCACCGGGCAGGGGTTGCCCATTGGGTCCTGCTCCAGGCAGGTAACAGATGCAACAGATGGATGTTTCTCTTCCTCTCTTTCTCCCTCCCTCTAAAAATAAATAAATAAAATCTTTTTTTAAAAAAAGCAACCCACAGAATGGAAGAAAATTTTTGCAAATCATATATCTGATAAGGGAATTGTAACTAAAATATATATAAAACTATTACAACTTAGTAAAAAGACGACCCAATAAAAATGAGCAATAGATCTGCACAGACATTTACCCAAAAGGCTATACAAATGGCTAATAAGTACATGAAAATAAGCTCAACAGCAGTAACTATCAGGGAAATGCAAACCAAAACCACAATGATGGTAGTAAGAACATGTTATATACACAGATGCAAAATTATAATTTACACTTGAAACTCACATGTTATAAACCAATGTTATCTCAATAAAAATAAATCTAAATAAAACATATAAACAAACAAAAAACCCAGGGAGATGCTACTCACACCCATTAGGGCACCTATAATAAAAAAGATGGATAATCAGCATTGGTGAGAATGTGGAGAAGTCGACACTTGAATATGTTGCTGGTGGAAATGTAAATGGTGCTGCCACTTTGGGAAACAGGTTGGAAGTTCCTCGAAAGTTTAAACACAGAGTTATCATGTGACCCAGTAACTCTACTTCTAGGTTATATACCCAAGATAATTGAAAACATATGTCCACGCAAAAACTTGCGTGAGAATGCTCATAGCAGCATTAGCTAAAAACATAGTAAAAAAGTGGAAACAACCCAAATGTTCACCAACTGACAAATGGAAATGAAAGATGTGCTATATCCATGTAATGGAATATTGTTCAATCATAAAAAATGAAATTCTGGTATATGCTACCACAATGTAAAAATTATGCTAAATGAAATGTCAGTCACAAATTACCACAAATCATATGATTCTGTGTAGATGAAATGTTAGAATAGGCAAACCCATATGCAGAGAGAAAAATGAGTGGTTGCCCAAGGCTAGGATGGTTGGGGAGGAATGGGAGAATGACTGTTAAAAGGCACAGGGTTTCTTGTTGAGGTGATGAAAGTGTTCTAAAATTGGTTGTGGTAGTGATTATACCATTTCATGAATACCCATAGAGGTGTTAAAAAAGAAAAAAAGGTAATAGCAACCATAGCAAGAATTGAAAAGGTTGTCTTTGATAAATCTCATGGCTGAGACATTGCGTTTGTCACAAGTCCAAACTCATAAATAACAGCAAGAATTGAATCTTGAAAGGGTTGCAAACTTCAAAGTTGCACGGGCAGGGGGCAGGAATGTTGAACTCAGTATCTGATACAAAAGTAAAGACGAATTTCTCGTCAGTCAGCAAAGAAAAGCTGTGCTTGTAAGACACAGTTTCCCTAAAGAAAGCCAGGACTCATCTTACAGGTTTCAGGAAGCCTAGAGTTAAAGGATTGACAATTTCAGAAAGGAGTCTCCAGCAATTGATGGACTTGCAGCTCTCAGTGTGATCACTCTTGTAAGGCAACTGAGGACCGGCTAACTTTCAGAAGCCTGTTGCACTTGCTGATTGGCTGTGGTCTGGAAGCTTGGAGCTGTCAATGATTGGTTAACTTTCAGAAGCTTGGGACTGTAATTGATTTACTAACTTTCAGAAGCATGGTTACCGGAGTGAAGCTGTTGTTGACTGGCTGATTTTCATAAGTAACCACTGGAGTGAGGTTGTTGCTGATTGGCTGATTTTCAGAGTCTAGTGGACTGATGCAAAGTTCTATCTTCTTCACGACTTTAAACTTGAGCCAAAAGTCCTTTCCTTCCTCGGATATGAAAAATAAGTACTTTGAATTTCTAGTCCCTTCTTTTGGTCTTCCTTCACTTAAGCCTGCTGGAGACACCATAGGATTGCCCAGATCTTTTACTTGCGGAGGTAGGATTTTCAGCTGGTATTCCAGTTTAAGTGATTTAAGCGTCAATTGCCTTGGTGGGAAAATAGCTTTAATATTTTGTAATTGATTGCAAAAAGGTTAATACAGGACATTTAAGGCATCCTGACAAAGTTTATACATGGCACAGGACAAAATCATTAAATACACCCCGTATATGCAGGACTCCTGGCGACTCTGTCAATGACGTATTTCCCTCGTTTTACACACGAAAAGACCGAGACTCGGTGTGATTACGGCCCTGCAGCCGAAAACAAGTCAAGCCAAGATCTGAACAGAAATGGGCCGAGATCTTCGGAGGATCTTGTGAACCTCTAACGCCTGTGTCTGGAACACAACTGGGCACATATTGCTAACCAGAGGTCGGCTTTATGTTTGAAGGAAGGGCGTACAATTGATTAGCGGCGTGTTTGAAAACAGTAGTGGCACCGCCTGGGAGACTGCGGGAAGCAAGCAAGGAACTAAGATACTGTCGCTGTTACCGCTGTCGCAGTTACCGGCTGTCGCAGAGGAAGGCTTTGCTGGAGGTTGAAGCCGACTCAACAGGGCGGGGCGGAGCGAGGCCCCACCCCCGGGCGCATTTGTGTGCGTGGCTGGGGGCGCCACAGAGATTCCCACCCCAAGGTCTGGGGCCTGAGGACAGGGCAGAGCGATGGCTCGGTAGCCCTCTCTCTCCCTGGTGATCCCTGCGTCCAGCCGAAACACCTCCCAGCTTAAGGAGGCCGAAGCCCTGTGTCAGTGCACCGACCCCTGTCCCAGACAGTCACCACGCCCCCACCCCAGCTCAGAGCCCACATCGGACTCCGCCCCCCGGCTCCGACGTGCACCGGCACGCTGCGCCCCCCGCCCACCGGGCACGCCCAGCCGCCCAGCCTGGCCACAGAGGCCCTGGAGCCGCCCTGCGGGCCTGTGCGACCCTCGCAGCGGTACGGTTCTCCTGCGTCACCCGCCGTCCGCCGCCATGGACGTGTATCCTCCGCACCGGCTGGGGTTGCCCCGCGCGTGGTCCCCCAGCGGCTCTGGCCGCGGGTCGCCCTCTGTCAGGTACGTGGGACCAAGGCTGCAGAGGGGTGGCCGGGCCGGGATTGCGGGTTGTTGGGGTCTGGTGACGCCTCCTGGTACAGGGCGTGGCCGGGCATGGCTTCCACGCGGATGGTTTTTCCTTAAACGGCTCCCTGAGGAACGTTTCCCCAGGAACGCACCCTATGTAGAGGCTCTCACAACGGTTCCCTTGTGAAGGACCCCTTACTGTGAAATCACCACCGCATAGAACGTTTCCCCCAGCAAGGATTTCCCTGTAGAGAATCTCCACAGTGCCTTCTCTATGGATAGGTCGCTTGCCTACCCATAGATTACTGCCCCTAGAAACCGCTAGAGAGACACTCCCTATAATAGCTTCTCTGTACAGAACCCCTAAATGTGTTTCCCTAGAAACAGTTTACCTCTAATGCCCCCTGTCGTAGTCTCTTCTAAGAGCCTTTCCCTTTAACAGGCTTCGCTAAAGAGTACCCTGCTCCGGATTCCTACACGCACACAAAACACTGACAGCATCTTTCCTATTGCGCATTTTCTCACCTCCCGCTGCTCCAGCCTGCATCCCGAAGCTCCCTCAATCCACAATGGGGAGCTCAGACTGAGGGGAGTTGGAGGTCATTAGGGGTGCAGGAGGGGAAAACTAACTGGATGGATAGGAAAAAAGAGGCCTAGGAACCCCGAAAGTGGCGGACCCCATGCCCCCAAGCCTAGAGACAGAACTCCCGGTGCCTCGGTGCGGGGAGGGTGATACTCGGAAGAGTCCCACCCCCTTTCCATAAAGGAAGATCCGTTTTTCGATTTCTGCTCCTTGTGCCTTTGGGGCTGACCTTGATAGTCTGAGCATTGTTTGTGATGGAGCTGGTCTGGGACCGCCTGCAGAATGTGGAGGTTGGAATGATGGAGGGGTTTGGCAGAGACCATTGAGAGGGAGGGAAGGAGGGAGGGAGGGAGAGAGAAGGAAGTGGGCTTTGGTACTGCTAAACTGCCATTAACCCAGAACAGGATTTTTTTGGTTTGCTTTTTTCTCTATTTTAGCCACTTAGGAAAGCAAATATGGTTGTTACCCTGAAAGGAGTTGTGAACTTAGATGTTAGAACTGCTTTTCCTATTATCCTTGTTTTGGAGATTAAGGCATTGTATTTTTAACTGTTTGCTCACCGATCTGGGTTTTTGTTGTTGTTATTTTAACTAAAGCAAATTCAAGCAGAGCAAGAACTAAATCTTAAAATCCTGTTCTCTTCCTGGCATTCCTTCCCCAACCCCAGCAATTAATGCATGTTTGTTGAATGAATAAAGGATGAGGGAGGTGAGGCTAGATTCCCATGGTTACATTTGGGAGTTCTTATTTGCTTTTAATTTGGCAGGTTATGTTGTTTGAACTTCTCCTCTGCCCTTCAATGGAATTCCTGGTGGACTTAACAGTTCCCAAGTGTTTAACTGCTTATTATAACCATCTCCAATGCATCCTAACATCCTAACATTTCTGGCAGCAAGTTTCACTGTTTGAAAGTATTTGAACGTTACATAGAATGAAACTGCACAGAATACTTTTGAACTTGGAGCAGCCATCTGTTAAATCTAGACTCTGTGTAGACTTGGGGTTCATCCCAGGTCATTTTGAATCTTGAGTCTTTGAGACTTTTATGGGAAAAGTTCCAGTAAAACCCATCTCTAAAATAACTGCTGCTTTCCCTGTTTCTAAAAAATGGCAATGTGAAGCTTTTTTCAATGTAGTGTTTTTATGTTAAAAAAGATAAATGTTGGTTAGCCTTGTTAATCAAACTCTGAATCGTCCACCAAGTGGTTTGAGTGAAGCTTGTTAGTCTTCAGAAAATTATTAGTCTTCAAGGGGTAATGCAAGGAACGCCAAGATCTGGCTGTTTTGTACCTATGGTAAAAGAAATTTGGCTCAGGCTCCCCTCCTTTCCCTACCTCTACTCAACTGAACGTGCTGTTCTTACCCATTCAAGCCTTTCCCTGACTTTGACATTGAACATTTTTAGCAAGTTTGGGCTCAGCATTTTCCTGTTACCTATACCTGGCTTCTTTGCTGCACTCTGATTCCTGAGTGATGAAAGAGGCAGGCCTAACTGGTGAAGTTACATTCCTGAAGACCCAGAGATAGTGCTTTGCAAGTGTGTGGTTTAGCAGTGGTGTTTATTTTCACAGATGAGGAATAGAGATCAGGAGTTAAAATCTTGTTGCTTAGAACTAGAAGCTTCTCTTCAAGGATATGGTAGTCATTAGTGCTCTCCATCAAATATTTTTGGTTTCTGTCTACTGGGCATGTGCTAACCATTGTACTTGCTTGTCCCCTTGAAGTTGGGTTTAGGTATGGCCTTGCAAGTTGCTTTAGATCAGTGTAGTGTGTGCAGGAATGATGCGTATACCTTCTGGTATGTAATTTACCAGTCTCTCCCTCCGTTTTGGTGACTTGGTGCTTCAGATGATGGCTAGTCCATCCTTCTGGGACCCAGGACAAGCTTTTGGATGACTTACGTTTAACATGTAGAGTAAGCAAGAAGTAAACCTTTCTTGTTTCAAGCCACTGAGATTTTGGAGTTACTACTACCAAGTCATTATCTTGACTTGTATGAAGGACCCAGTGGAAATAGCCAAAATATGCTTCAAAACCTTTTTTCTGCAGAGGGATCTGTTCCTACTCAGTATCTGTTTAATTTCATTGCCTTTTTATTCAAACAATCCAACATTCACTGTGCTAGGTGTTGTGGATTCAAGCAAATAAGGCAGGCCCCTACCCTCAAAGAGCTCCTTAATAAGTGGAAAGAGACAAAAACCATAAAAATTATAATACAGGAGGTGATAAATAAGTACTGAGGAAGAAACAGGTCTGAAGGAACAATAATGTAAGAGGGCACAGTCGATTTGGGGCTTAGCTCTTAGAAGAATGGAGTTGCCATTTACTCATTTGGGAACACTAGAAGAAGAACACGTTTGTGGAGAAAAGAGAATTCAGTTTTGGCATTGTTCATTCTGAGTTGCCTAATAGATACCCAAGTGGAGATATTGGATAGGAGTTGGATATATAAGTCTGGAGTTCAGGAGAAAGGTTGGGACTGGGCAAACCACTTGTATGCTGATGACTCCCAATTTTTTATTTCAAACTGTGAGACTAGGTAGAGATGCAGAGAGTAAGTGTAGATAGAGAAGAGGACCAATGCTGAAGCCCTGGATGTCCCCTGTAGAAGAGACAAGTGTAGGGATGTCGTCCAGCTTCAGAGGGAAAATAGTTTCCGAACTCTGGCATAGCAGAAGATTCAGGGACAGTTATGGAAAGCCAAATGATAAGTACTGTTGATGAACTGATGAGGACTGAGAATAGACAGATTTGGTAACATGGAGGTCATTGGTGACTTTGATAAGAACACTTTTGGTGCAGTGGGTTCAAGAGACGATGGGAGGGCAATTGATGACTCGCAGTATAGATAGTCATGGTGATTTTTTTTAAGGATTGTTAAGAGGGAAAGCAGAGTAATAGGCTGTGGCTGGAAGGGCATGGGTGTTAGAGTCCTTCTTGTTTTTAGGTGGGTTGTAATTATAGCATGCTTGTAAGTTGATGGGATACAGAGAGGCAAACTGATAATTAAGGAGAGAGAAGGGACGGTTGCAGGGGTAAATTCTTTGAATAGGTGAGAGAGAATGGGGTCTAGGACATAAATGGATACGTTGACCCCAGGCTGGATTAGTGCATGGACAATTCATCATAGGGACACAAATGCTGGTGCAGTGGTGGTTTTGTGGTGGAAGTAAGTGGAAGTTCTCTTTTGATTACGTCTATGCTTTCAGCTAAAGAAGAAGGAAGTCCATCAGCTAAAAATGAAGAGTGAGGGATATGCTGAAAGTTTGAGGAGAAAGAAGAGGCAGCATTCATACAGGAGAGTGGGGGGAAATGAGCTGATAAGGAAATATTTTAGGATTGCCAGGCAGCACCAAAAGTACCCATTTTTTGTTTGTTGTCGTAAATTTAAGATGAAACTCAGCATGGTTGTATGCTTTTCCTTCAGCTGTGTTGAGCTCTTTGGGTGTGGACACTATGGGAGGGAGTAGCTGAGGGGTAGGATAGAGGACCTCCTTAGAAGACAGGAGTAAAGGAACTGAGATGTAAGGAGAGTGGAAGGAATATTGGTGCATATTGAGATTATCATGAATTAAGGTGGGAATGGTAATAGCAAAAGAGACAGTGATCCAGAATCCAAAATCTTTAGGGTATGTTGAGGACTGAATGATCCAGAGGTTTGTAGATGTCTGATGTCTGTAACAAGGAGGGATAGTGGGTGGTTATTGATGGCATGAAGAAATCATGCAAAATAAAATTTCTCAAAACCAAAGGACATGAGTTTCCAAACCACATGTACTCCCCAAGAATCCAGCACGATTAATTTAAAAATAGCCAAGCCAAGGCACATAATCATGAAAATTTTGAGTACTATAAAGACAACAGAATATCTACAGATCACATAGATAGGGTCAAGAATTATAGGGTTGTTTGGAAACTATAAGATAATGGAGCAAGCAGTGCCTTCTGAAGGGAAATGGATTCCCGTCCAGAATTCTGGATTCAGCCGAACTCTCAGGTAGGCTTGAGAGAAGGATAAAGACATTTCACACATGTGGACTCTCAAAGTTTGACCTTCCATACAAGCTTTATTGAGAAGCCATTGGAGGATGTGCTCTAGCAAAACAATCTGATTAAGGGGTTCCTGTGCGGGAGCTCCTCTATTCCACATACAAGTCGGATTTCTTACTTGATAAGGGACTCATAAGGAAAGACCTTCTTTGCTACCCCTGGAAATTACCAAAGGGATGGGACCATTTTCTGTTGCCATTTCCCACAGTGCTTGCCCTTGTGCTTAGGTTAGTGTCTGGCATATAGTCAGCACTCACTAAATATTACTTATTGAAGGGATAGAGAATAATTACATGTGAAGCTATGGGCTGTGTTTAATTTCATGGATGTTCAGAGAATATAGAATCACAGTTGTGAGCTAAATGGTGAGAAGGTGGTTCACGATAGTGACATTCTGCAGAGATGACATAAGTAAAGCCTCCCAGAGGCAGGTTATCTCTTCAGGAGAGGTTTATTGACTAGTTACCAATGCCCATGTTTCTCTTGGGTTTTTGTCAATGCAACGCAGATGGTCCTTGCCTTAAAAAAACTCAAGATGCAAAGCAAGACTATGACCTTGTATGTCTGAAAATGTGAAGTGTCGCCTCCAGCATTCTTGCTCAGATGCTGGCCAGGGAGGCTTGGTGTGGTGCCTAGAGAAGGAACAAATGATTGCTGAGCTGAGCTTTTATGGCCTTGTTTCTGGACCAGGGGTCTAAGTAACTGCCTTTTCACTTGTGAGGGCAAGTAATTGTGGATGCTTTCTGAATGAAGACTTTGAAACGGACTTTACAAAGAGCAGATTGTGTGGGGAAATGCTAAGAAAACTGGAGAAGAGGAAGAAAATGGAAAATAAAATGCTACACTAGAATATAGTGAACAGACTTCCAGATAACATCTTCCATTTGTGGTGAGTAGCACTTTCTGAAGCTCTTGAATTTAGTTTGTAGAGTGTCTTGTGTACCCCAATTTGTGAAATATGTGTAAGCATGAATTGCAATTGGGTACAAGTTTTAACCATTTTAGATGAGGTGGCCTATCAGTTAGAAACTACACTTGGCAGCTGGTAAAAGACGCTTAGCAACATTGGCTTCACTTTGGGGTGTATTCTCTCTTGCAAATATGTCTGGAGGAGGGCAGGTTAGTTCTGGTATAAAGTCATCAGGGAGCCAGGCCTCTTCTGTGTATGGATGTTGCTATCTGGAGCTTCTGAATTCCGTTTCTCTAGAGCTTCATGGTCACAAAGTGGCTGTAGGCCCTCCAGCTGTGCTATCTTGTTGACAGGACAGGTAACAGAAGGAAAGATAAAGGACAGCTCCCAGGTGAGCTGTTCCTTTCCTTCAGAGAGCTTCTTAGGAACCACCCAGCTAATGGCTTCTGCATGACTCATTGGTCAGCTCTAGAACTAGTCAGAGTTTAGCAAGTTGTTTGAAAAGTATAATGGACTCAAGATGACAATCAAAATGGGAACAAAAACTATAAAATACCAATGAATTGACCTAATAAGGAAAGTGGAAGACCTCTCTAAATAAAAATTTAAGCCCTGGCTGGTATGGCTCAGTGGATTGAGCACTGGCCTGCCAGCCAAGGGTCAAGGTCTGATTCCAAGTCCAGGATACATGCCTGGGTTGTAGGCCAGGTCCCCAGTAGGGGGCACGGGAGAGGCAACCACACTTTGATGTTTCTCTCCCTCTCTTTTTCCCTCCCTTCCCCTCTCTAAAAATAAATACATAAAATCTTTTTTAAAAATTAAAAAATAAATAAAAATAAAAATTTAAAACTTGACAGAAGGCTATAAAACAGAGAGGAATGAATGGAGAGATACGTCATGTTACTGAGTGGGGCACTTAGTATTGGCCACACTCAGTGTGATCACAAAACAGAATCTCAGTGGGAATTTTTATGTATTTTAACAAGCTGATTTTATACTTCATCCTTAAAAAAATATATTCAATAAAAGCCATGGGATCTTTGAAACAATGATAAGAAGGACTTACCCTAGCAGATACTAAAAATAATCCAAATACTAGAAAGTTCAAGAGATAGCATACTTCAAAGCTGTGATTATTTTTAAGTATACTGTTTCTGTGAGAATAGATAAATGAGTCAATTAAAGATAGAAGAGATCCAGTATATTTAACATATGCTAAAAGGGGGCATTCTGGCCCTTGAGTGGTGTGGCTCTGTGGATTGAGCGCTGGCCTGGGAACCAAAAGGTCACTGGTTTGATTCCCAGTCAAGGGCACATGCCTGAGTTGCCAGCCTGGTCCCTAGTAGGGGGCCTGTGAGAGGCAGTTGATTGATGTATCTCTCACATGTTGATGTTTCTCTCCCTTTCTTTCTCCTTCCCTTCCTCTCTCTCTAAAAGTGAATAAATAAAATCTTTTTAAAAAAAGGTGGGGGAGCATTCCGTATCAGAGTATTAAGTGGATCAATATATGATCTTTGGACAGTCATATTTTGGGGGAAAATATAGTTAGATTTTTGCTTCACAAAGGTAAAAAGCAAATTCAAGAGGAGCAAAGAGCTAAATGATTAAAATACACACACATAATTAATGAAATAGTGGCAGTTTTAAGAAAGATTTTATTTATTTTCAGAGAAAGGGGAAGGGAGGGAGAAAGAGAGGAAGAGAAACATCAATGTGAGAGAGAAACGTTGATTGGTTGCCTCTCATAAATGCCTTGACTGGGCACCAAACCCACAACCCAGGCATGGGCCCTGTCCTGGAGTTTAACTGGCGACCTTTTGCTTTGTGGAACAGTGCCCAACCAACTGAGCCACACGTTCAGGGCATTGGCATTTTATTGTTATACTTTTATAATACTGAGTGAGAAAGACGCAAAAGAAAGACATAAAACCCCTAAGCTTAAGTGTAAAA